>NW_019292487.1:31115-54995 GCF_000500325.1 Leptinotarsa decemlineata | reverse complement strand
CTTGTGTCAGGAACCTCTATACCCATCACGCGACTGCGGTAGACTAAGGTGTTGAAGACACCATCCTGGCAAGCCATGATGAACCCCTCAGTTTCCGACTTCAGCCCACTCGACCTGAGAAAAGCGAAAGTCAGGCGCTTTGATAAGCCAAGGTCTCCAATGCTATTGAAGAAGATCCCATGCATTGGCTCATCCTTGTGTCTCCGCAGAAGTAAGGTGATCTCTGCGGCTTTTATCTGAGCTTTTTGCTGAACGGGTTCCAACTCGGTGACAGAGTTGTAGTCACCTCGTTCAGAGTCGAAAACTATACCGAGTTCATCAGCTGCTCGAGCAGCTGCCCTAAAGAGAAATGCTCTGATTCCTGCTCTCTCATGGTCACGGATCATGCAGAGAAGGGGATCCGAACTCCTGACGACTTTACAGGCTGCATCCAGCACCATTCTGTCATGTAGACACTCCAAACTCAAAAGTCCACGGCCTTCCTGTTGTCGGGGGAAGTACAACCGTGTAACAGACGATTTGGGATGCACACCCCTATAGAGATGCATCATTTTTCGGGTTTCCACGTCGAGTTGATACAGCTCCTCCCGAGTCCACTCCACTACTCCAAACGAGTAGAGTAAGATTGGTACGGCAAGCATTTTTGTTACAGCAACTTTGTTCTTCCCCGACAGTTTCGATGACCAGATCTGTCGAAGTTTGTGCTGATACTTGCCGCGGAGAGGGTTTTTCACTGCTGTTACCTCTTGTGAGTGGCGTTGTTCCACCCCGAGGTAAGTATACGTCTCTCCGGCATCCAGATGGTGTAGGATACTCCCATCTAGAGCTGCACATCCTCTCCGTAGTCCCCGCATCGTCCTCTTTTGAGATGGACCATTGCCATTTGTCTATCCCGAATTTCATTATTATTATTATTATATTCGATTGAGGTTCACCGCTTCTTCTTTTCTGTTGAAAAGAACACGGAGAATTTTCTTATACATTATCTTCATCAGCCATTTTTGTTTCACTTCTAGGTTTCTCATATAATTATTAGTTATTCCACCCCAAACAAGTGTGCCATAGTTTATATGAGTTTAGGCTAGGCTTGCATGAAATATGTTCATTTGTGTCGAGTCGAATAATTTTTTATACAGTTTGAATTTCATTATCAATTGTCTCAATTTTTTGTTACGTATTCAGCGTGTTTGTGTAATCTAAGATTTTGGTCTATAATGAGGCCTACATATTTTATATGTTCTCTCCTTTCAATGTCAATGATATTGCCGTTTATATTAACTGTAATTTTACTATATGTGGGTAAGTTGTTGTTATAAATTGAAAAGGCAATAAAGTGGGTTTTAGAAAAGTTCACTGTTAAAAGCCTACTGTCGAACCAATGAAATAAAGTTTCCAATTCCTTATCAGCGATAAATTTCAGAATGTTCCAATTCTTGCCACGAAATAGAAGGGCGGTGTGGTCGGCAAAGCTGATCATTTTTGCTTCCACATCAATATTGTAGAGGTTAGTGATATGAATATTGAATAGAATAGGTCCAAGCACCGTTCCTTGGGGCACTCCACACTCAATTACTTGATCTGAACTAAATGAACTATTAATTTTTGCTCTCTGTTTTCTGTTTTCGATGAGTAACTAAAAAAAATAAAAAAATATATTTTTCCGTTGATCAGCTTTCGCCCCCATATGAACCACAACTCTCAGAAGTTGAGATACTTGTGCGATCTAAGGACTAACGAGGTCTTACCTTTTAACGTGTGATTCCTAACACGTTGGAATGTAAGAGTGGGAAGTTTCAATGGTTCACCTCTGAAACCTATATTTTCTAATACTCTTAGTAATTTGTGGTGACACACTGTGTCGAATGTCTTTGCCAAGTCAAAGAAGACATATAATGAGGTTTCTCCTACGTCATCTCTTCATAATTTTTTTTTGTCAAATGAACCATTGCATCTTGTGATGACTTGGCTTGGCGAAATCCATACTGATTATCCGAGAGTATATGATATTTTTTATGTATTTCTCTATTCTTATTTTTAGAATTTTTTCAAAAACTTTCCCGACATGGCTTACAAATAAACAATATTTCTCAAAAACAATAAACAAAGTTCAACAAGAATTTATTCAACGTTTAGGTTACTGTCAAATACAGCAAGAACCACAGTTCGAACATTTATAATAAAGTCATGTGTTCATTACTGGATTACCTTCCCATTGTTAAATTAATCATTAGAAAAAAATATAAAATAATTAATTAATTTCTACTTTTATTAGATATCAATAAAATTTATTTTCTAAGCGTACATCTTTCAAATTCTGTCCGTTAGACCCCAAGTATCATACCTTTTCGGAATCAGCTCGTTACGGATTATCTAAAACTGACACCAAATACAGGGTGTTGCATTTTAAAAAATTACCGAAGACGTCATCACATTAATATGGATCACCCTGTGTGATGAAATTTAATTGTAAAATGTAGAATATTGAAATTGAAAATCGACGTGTTTCAGATTTGATTTTGGAAATATCGAATTTATTGCATACTTTGGGGACACATTGTGTCCGCATTGTGATTAACGTAAAGTATGAACGTTTGGTTGAAAGTGGTCTACAATGTCATTGTCTACTATGTCATCACCTGAAGATTATTGTGGATACTAACAATCGAAACGTCGTGAAGTAATTTGGTTCGAAATATTTTTCAATATATTGTTTTTGATTCTCAACTTTCTCAAATTTTATAATTTTTTGTTCATTTTCAAAGGTGATGAATTTTGTTTTTTGTATATTTATACTCAATTTGTAATTTAGCCATAATCCAATTTTCCTCAAATCTTGCTCAGCTGTGGAAATAGTTTCATTCCAGGTGTTGCCTTTGAAAATTAATGCGGTATCATCGGCATAACATACGATATGACCTAGAAAATTATTAATGCGGCAAATATTGTTTATATATACAAGGAACAGTATTGGACCCAGAACTGTATCTTGAGGCACACCAATAGATAGGATTGAGGGTGAACATTGGTTTTTACCGATTTTAACTTGTTGGGTTCTACCACTGAGATAGTTTTGAAGAAGTTGTAGTGATCTCCCCCTAATACCGTATCTTTAAAGTGCTTTCAACAGTGCATCATGAGAGACAGTGTCAAATTCTGTGGCCAAGTCCAGAAAAATCGCTAAAGACTCAGATGATTTATCAAGAAACGTTATTATTTAATTTGTTAGATCTAAGATAACATTTTCAGTATTAGAATTCTGTATGAACTCATATTGACGTTCTGTTATAACATGATGCTCCCTGATAAATGTTAATAGGGTACTTTGATGCAATATTCAAAGATTTTAGCTGAATTAGATATAACAGATATATGTCTATGATACCTAATTTTTTTTTAGATCTGGAGATTTGAAGATAGGTGTAACTATAGAATTTCTGTAATAAGTCCGTCTGGACCTGGAGAGCACTTATTCTTAAGCTTGGATATAAGTATGATTATTTCATTTACAGTTACAGGTCCAGAAAACAGATGCATTTACGTGGATGTCAACAAGGAAATTGTCAAGTAGATTTGAGTACTCAATTTTTTTCAGCTATTTTAGTGCCAATGTTAGTATCTGAAGGAACTAAGAGAACAGGTGGTATCATTGCCTGATCTTCGAACCGATACCGATTCTATATGTTTTGAAATTGTTTATTTTAACTAATCGCAGAATGATCGGCATTTTTCTACAACAGTTTTTTGGTATTATAGTTCTACCAGAAAAAATCATAAGATCACAAAATCATTAAAAGCGTAAAAGCATAAAGAGCATACAAGCACAAAAATATCAAAGTATAAGAACCGCCTTAGACGTGTCTGGCTGCACTGTGAAACATAGGTCCCAGATCCCAAGAATTATAGGAATCTAAGTGGAGGAGTGTGAAACAACAGCCTTAAGTTTCTTCCATGTTTTCTGGAAATGGGATTTCGATCAGAAGTTGCAGAGTTTTGTGCATTCATCCCCCTAGAGAAAGACCCTTATTTTGTTATTTTTCCTAGTGAAGCAACCTTCGGAAATGACAGACAATTTCAGAACACCAACACTTTGATTTCTTTATACAGTGGCAGATGGTCTGCTGTGACAAATGTTGAAAGGGGTTCAGTATTTTTCGAAATTTCTGTAGATGGCGTCCGAATGAGATCTTTCAATTTGGTAACCATTTTCAACAATTATAATTATTGAGTTTCCATAAAAAATCGAGAACCGACCTGCGTTTTTTTAAGGGTAAAAATTGGTTTATCTCGATTTCCGGCAAAACTACAAGTCCTATGGAAAAAGTTGAATGGCAAAGTTGTGGATAATAAAAAGATTTACAACTTTTGTATTCATAATTTTTTCACATAACCTGAATATTCATGTGAAAAGGTCAAACAACCTAGTTTTTGGTTTTTTATTTTTATCTTCTTCAAAACATTTTTTTCTACGAAATTTGGTGAAACTTACCTTTTCATGTCCCATATACACTGTGATTAATTTGATTTGAAATATATATTTTTTTCACCTTATTTTGACTTGATATACTGTGATTCATTTGATATAACATATTTAGTTTTTCACCTTATTTTGACTTAATATCAAACAAGCACCCTAATTTTCAATCAAAAATTTTTGCGTCAAAATTTCAGCTTTTTTCAAAAAGTCGGTATGCTTTTTGTTTGTTGCAATATCTACTTCCTGATAGTGTGAAAAAATATGCATTTTTTTAAATAAATGTTCTCAGAAAATGCAAAACATCGAAAAAAACTCGAATTAGAGTTTTTTTTTAATCATTATGTACAATTTCATGAGAAAAATGTGATTGCTGCAATTTTATTCAGTTGAAAAGTTCATTTATTGAATTCTAATTACATTCATGTCATAGAAAATCTCATAAAATATAAATATACATGTAAATCGTATTATTGAATTTAGATACTTCATTCTGATTACGAAATCTTCAAAACCATCATATTCTTCGTCTCCAATATTATTTTCAGACTGCATTGGTTCTTCATCCACAATTTCATCTGAATCATCAACTTCCTCGTAGGTTTTTTCTTCCATATTGGAGCAATTTTCAGAACCATGACAATTTGAGCATAAATTTGTGCATTTTAAACCATGTTTTCGATAGCCACATTTTGAACTGTTAATAATAAAAATAAGGTTTATTCACAGTACATATAATTACATGAAAAAGTTCATTTAAAAAATACAGTAACTCATTAAATAAGGGGAAGTGGTGAATAAACACGAAAAAAACACAGAAGTAGCTGCAAAAGCTACTTGTATATGTGTATATGAAGGCAGTAACAAAATAAGTTTAATATGAGAGTACAATTGACATAATCGATAAAAAAATTTAATATCTAACACCTACGTATCTTTGTATCAAAACAACTATTAATCACATTCTAATTTTGAGGTTTTTTCTCAAATCAGTTATATTTAAGTCACAATCCGGTTAATTTTACATTTTCGGGGTAACGTCGTTTAATACTGGTTAACACGACATATAATAATCAGTTGTAATAGGTGTAATTCAGTTTTTTTTATAGTTTTTGATTGAAAATTGTATTGATTATGGGTCTATTACTGACAATCCACTTTTTAATTTCTTTTTGAATAACTTATCAACAGATTTATAGATATAGTTGAATTCTATTAGCTTTGACATAAAGTAAAATTAATTATATTAACAAATATTTGTCTCACATCTCTACACTGAGATTCATTACAGAGTGCGTCAGAAGAAAATGTCAGCTTTTTGCCATACATAATTTTCAGAACCCATCTCTGCAAAACCTGTACTTGATTCAAGAATCAATCATTGACCCCGCCCCAGCCCAAAATCCCATAGGATAGTAAGGACTCTATCAAGGAAGAATAAACAGTTTTCAACTGGTTAATGTTCAAGAAATCCTTCAAATATTTGAAATATTCTACTTCATATGTCGATCGACAATGATTCCTAAATACTTTGTACCTTCCTTTTGTCACCTTCCTTTATTTGACAGTCTAGTCCTACATCCAGTTTCATCCATAATGCCACGTTGATGTTGTTTCCAGTCCCAATCTGTTGCTGTCAATTCATTACCAAGTTTGAAGCTGATAATACGAGTATGGATGTAGGTAATAATGTTGTTCTGCTGCTCCTTTTGTGGGTGTGAGGTTTGCCAAAATGAAAGGTGATTTAATTTTTGCCAATTGAAATTTTTAAAATCTCAATTGATTTAGTGTTATTTTTTCATTTTTACATTTATAAATAGATTCAATTAATTGTAATCCATTTTTTTCATATCTTCTTTACTTGAATTTCTCTTATGAAAACATTGGCCAAATTTGACACATTTTCAGCGTCTAATAATGAATTTACGATACTTTTCTTTCCTTTTGCAGCAAATCCAGATGTTGTATCGCATCCGGAAAAACAATGCAGAAATGCAACATAAATAGTCAGTAGAGTGTGAAGTAACCTCATACTTGGGAATACAATATGACTTTTTTTATAAAACTGAGTTAGTTATTTCCAAACTTCTTCGTGTTCTTCAATTTAGAACAGTCATTCATTTTATACGCTCATCAAATTTTCACTTTCCTTCAAATTGTTTCCTGATCTATTTCCTTTCATTAGCTGCTGAATTTCTTCTAAAGTTTTGTCTTTGGTTTCAGGTAGAATGAAATAGCACAAAACCGTTGAGACTATATCACATAATCCAAAGAATAGTAATGGAGCGTAAAGTCCATAGTTGGAACTGAGGAAATAAAATAGGGCATTAGCAATGCATGACCCCATTGAAATAACTAATTCCACAATGATGAAAGCTTTTACCCGAAAACTGGTGGAAAACAACTCCCCCATCATCAGAGTGGGCAACAAGTTGATGCCATAAGAGCTGAATATAGAATAGAGTATCATTCCAACTATAGGAATCCAGTGAAAGGAATCAACATTTATGTCTGGTCGGTGCTGGTAGACGAAAAAGTATGCCGCCTCAATGAGCAGAACTATACCGCACGGAAATAATGATCCAATATATGCCTTTCTTCTGCTGAGCCATTTGGCAGCAAGACTGGCGAAGACGCTCAATAAAACCCCCAAACTGATAAAAATAATCGAGGAAACTTCTGTCGTGAAAGTTCCTTCGGATTTATCGAATATGTACTGAGTGAAAGTGACAAACGCGTGTGATCCTCCAAAAACATGGGATATCTTGAGAAACAGTGCAGCAGCAAGAGATTTTCTGTTACTGTCTATCATGAATGTTTCTTTCCACGTTCCTTCTTCTGACATCTGTCGTTCAACATCACATTTCAGAGACTGAAATTCTTCAGAGACGTCTTTCTTCCCATTAAGTTTTCGCAGGGAATTCCTTGCTTCGTCATATCTTCTTTTCATTATATAGAAGTGGGGTGACTCTGGCATGTAAGAGAATAGAATGAAAAATATAACTGGTAAAGGAAGGAAAATGTAGCTTGTTTCCCATACGCTGAAGTAGCTTCCGACCACGGTTGCCAGTAGTTCCCCAAGAAGGAAGGAAACTGTCATTGAGTTTCCCCATGTTCCCCTTACTTTCGGTGATGAAACCTCTCCGAGATACGTGGGCAACGTGGTGAACAAAATGGCTTCTGATAAACCCACCAGAATCCTGGAGAAATAGAAAACATACACATTCCTTGCTGTAGCTTTCAGGATCCAAACTGCTGCATCGATGAATGATGTCATGAGCAACATGCGTTTTCTTCCAAAAACATCGCCTAGCTTGCTGATGATTGGACAGGTTACTATAACAACGATGAAAGGGAGTATCGTAAACTTCGATGCTTGCTCTTCAGTGATATCGTAGTTTCCTTTGTCTTTCGAAATCTTCAGGACGAATGGTGATGACCACGCGAAGCAAATTCCACTTGTGACAGCTGATATACTGGCTGAAAACAATGATATGATTACTACATGAAAAATTTGGTTGTGAAATCGATGAATTTGTTTTTGCAGAAAGAGTAGAGAGTGTGTGTGCACGTGAAACAGGACAGCTCCGTTTAATTAGAAATAACCAGAGTAAAGACCGTATAAAAATACTGATATTTTGGTGTGTTGGAAAATCGTGAACTGGGAGCAGAACCTGTTAAATGTATTTTTAGTTTTTCATGTCAAATCTGTGTTTGCACCTACATTTTGGAGATTTTACATTTGCACAAACTGTTTGGAAAAACCTTATCAGCAAGTGAAGAAAAAACTGGTAACAAATAGCTATCCTATAGTCAGAGGGTTAAACACCATTTTGATCGATATCAGAATGACCGATATTTGTGCATTATGTGAGCAGGATCTAGGTGATAAAACTGTCACTTGTGACAGCTGTCACATCACGCAACATCCATCAGAAGTATGTACGGGTTTGAGTTCGTCTGAACTTCGTGCAGTGGTTCTTATCAAAAGAACCCTACATTATTTTTGTCAAGAATGCCGCGTATCCTTCAAGAGTGTACCACTACTCGTAAGAGAAATTAGAAGTTTCAAAGCTGAATTCGCCGCCCTCACAGCAGAAGTTGCTACTCTGAAATCAGAAGTTAGTGACCTAAGAGTGGAAAATATCGACCTCAAATCAGAACTTAATGTACTCGAGAACGAAATCGACCAGCTGAAAAAAGTCAAGACGGAGGAAACTGGCTCTCAGGAAAGTATCATTGTGGAGCTGATGGAGAGACAAAGAAGAGAATCCAACTTAATTATAGCAAATATAAAGGAATCGCAGGCCACTTCACCTTTNATGGTTTATAACGATCCCAGGAAAAAGATTTCCGCCATAGTTTACTGCAACCCAGCTCCCTTCTTCCAAATCTGCAAACGTATTTTCACCTGTGTGGCCATTTGGAGAGGTTTGGTCATCCAACTCGAAGCTACTATCATCGTTCAGGGGTGGATCTATTTCACTACTTTCACTATCACTATCAATATTGTTTTTTTTGTTTCTGTGGTTGCTTTGGTTGCTTGGCTATTTTGAGCTCCTCCATAAAAGGGGTTGAGGTCGCAGCTACTGTGGATCCGTGACGTTTCTTTCTTTTATGCATGTCATCTACTAAACGTGAGGAATTTGAAGTATATCATGAGGAGACATAAGAACAGCACCTTCCAGACTCACATTTGAAGGTGTTTGTGGTTTTTCTTGTACGGCATATGACCTTTGATCTTCACTTGTTTCAGGAGGTGCCAAACGATTGGTTGTTTCAGCTGCAGCAAAAGAGCTGGCGTTGAAAATTCTTTGAAAGGGATAGATGCCCGTTTTTTTGAATCCGGAAATAGCCGTTTCCATTGTGACTGCCTTTGAGTAGGCTTCTCCAAATAGGGCTCCAATTTCGTGAATAGTAACAATTTTTCCGGGGTGTTCTCGCAGCCACACTCCTACTGCTTGTTGATAAACAGTGGAAATCGGATACATAAAGGAGACATCAAGTGACTGTAACCGATGTGTGCAATGTGGAGGTAAAACAAGGATATCAACAGAATTTTCTTTGGCAACAGTTAACATATCAAGGTTTTTTATGTGAGTAGAGTGGCCATCTAAAATGAGGAGGACGCGGTCTTCAGCTGTTGGCTTTGCAAATTCCAGAAAATGTTCAAACCACTCAGGAAATATGTTGGTCTGCATCCAACCTGTTGGATGGGTGAACACTTTTGTATTTGGGGAACTCCGTTTTCAAATGTCACATTGTGTCGAAACCCTCCAGCTTTGGAAATACCAAAGCTGGAGGAATATATTCTTCGGCCGCATTGAAACAAATTTCGGCGGTAACCAGGGTGCCTCTCTCTGCTGAGGAGAAAACTTCCACCTGTTTTTTTCCTTTTTTCGATATAACTTTGGAAGGCTTATTTGGAACCGTGGTAATTCCTGTCTCGTCGTAATTATATATGCGATTCGGAGTCGAAAAACTTATCAACATTAACCTTATTGAAGGCCAAAGCTCTAGCTTATCAAAATCCGTAAACCAAATCTTTTTCTGTTCGTATCATGCAAAAAAACAACCACTTCACTTTGACAAATATTTCAATTTGCCCGCAACACCTGTGATTCACTTTGCCCGCCATCCTACAACCGTTAAAAGAAATCCACCTGTTTATCTCAAACGGAAAAACAGGATCAATAAACAAGATACTTCTAAACATGTAAACCCACACAGCACTAGATATTCATGGAATATTCTCTGTATATCATAAAACGAACGTATATATTCCAAATATTCATAGAATATTCTTGGAATATATATTAATAAAGACTGCCAATAATAGTTTTTGTTCCATGTACAGACAGTGATCAGTTACACTTTCATTATATATGTATTACTTTGTGATCAGCATACAAAAATATAATATGAGTATGAGTTACAACAAAATATAAAATGATAAATTCTTCAAAACAACTTATACCTGCACATGACTGAGATTTGCTCCTATCAATAAACAAGCCTGTTGAACTTCTTCCAAAGCCTTTCTACGCTGAATCAAATTATCTGTCTGACAAACATCAATAACACAAACCACGTCCATCTGGGTCTTCGTCATGGTGTTGCTGCTTTGCAAAGTGTTGACTGATAAATCAGAATGCGAGCCTATGCTATCTGTTACACTACGACATTCTGCAAAAAAATGTTTATATTATGTTCCAGATTCTGACACACTTTGTTATTGCAATGAATCATAACAGTACCTGTTTCAGTCTCTAGAATTGTCGAGATCGCTGGTCCAGGCATGTTTATTTTATTCTGTTAAACAAAAGTAAACTATTACTAAGTGGAGCAGTTCCTCAACCTCAGCCGGGGATTGCTTGAATGTAACCCTGACATGGGTCGGCAGTCACATCTTTTATTTGAACATAAGGAGCATAACAGGACGCTTCATTGAAATAAATCAGATTTCATTAACAACACAATTGGAGTTAGTTATAAGTACCAGCAATAATAAACTTGCATAATAATTGAACAGTTGGAGCTCAGAACATAAAAATAATAATTTTACGAGACTGGCATTTGGCATATGTTTGACAATTTTGACAGTATACGGTTACGGCTATCAGAATAAGGTAAGGACAGAAGCCATAAAGCACTCAGCTGAGAATTATTTAATCATTGTTCATAATTAATCGAATAAAAATACACAATAAACATCGCTGAGTGAACTTATTTGGATTTCTTGGCAATACTGTTCATTGCAAATCGTTTCATTCGAACTCCTAGTTTGAAGAGTGAGCTTCTGTATGTTTCGTGTTTTTGACGTTTAATATCTGTCAGTAATTTTTTAAGACAGGGTCGGTCTGGTCAGCTAGGAGGAAGGGCCGAAGGAGACGACCTATAGTATATCCCGGAGGCGCCACAGCCCGTAGGCAATCAGAAAATTAAACGAATGATTTATAAATACGATTATCGTCATCTGAAATCCTTGCACTCACAAGGCCGACCAACGGTGGGGAGGGGGGCTACACCCAAACTGAAAAACTGTGTTCGTTCATTCTTTTAGACTTACGAACTATAGTTTTTACAAAATTTGAAATTAATCAAAATTGTTTGTTGATGGTATCATTTCATCCGCCGTGAAAATATAATAGAACTGACTGATACTTGATATAAAAATCCATTATAACGTACTGAAAAAACACTTTAATGTGAGATTTCCACTTGACAGTTTACAAACCCGCGACACAATAGCACAATAGCATTTTCAGGAGTCACGATACTGACTCCAGTCAGTCGTGTTCTTTCCCAAAATCATCAATATTTTATTTATCAGTTTGAAGGCTAGGAGAAAAGGATTTTAGTTTAATGTTCATTAAACATTCACATATATTCAGTGGGCATACTTGAAGACCAACTGTAAATCAAATTAACCAAAAGAACAATTTGTTCAGGCCAGTCTCGACTTACCTACACTATAGGTTAATAGACTGACACCTATCAAAAAACAACTACTCCTCTAGCTAATACCACGAAGGGCATTGGATGATATCCAACAGTGTAGGTAAGTCGAGACTGGCCTGAAAAAATTATTCTTTGGGTTGATTTGATTTACAGACAGTCTTCAAGTATGCCCACTGAATATATGTGAAGGTTTTTTTCCTTATACGAGAAATTGCGCGAATTTTGGATATGCGGTTAGTTAGTACCTTGTTTACCAGATGGAGCGATGATAAATTTATTATTTGTCGTCGCTTCAGCTTGGTTAGAGGAATGTTATTCCGAAAGGAATAATTCAATTTTTGATTATGGAATATCATCAACTTTAGGTAAATGATGACTACCTTACACTGACGAGAGACCAAATAGCCATAAACCATTCTTCAAGTGTGCCCGTTCCTATAACTGAAAATCGATTCCAGCAGTTGTATCGCCAACTGCATATGCAGGAAATACTTCTGTGAAGATTCCTGCTCTAACACCTGTCGGAAATAATCCAACGCCCTTCGTGGTATTGTTCTTTTGGTAAATTTCATTAAACATTTCGTGCATTTTCATTTTATTTGCTCTCAAGTTCACTTTCACGTTTGATAAAAACATAGTTAACAGTCTAATTCAGGTAATAATTGATCAAATTAAAATATTTGGGGTTGCATATGTAGCCAGTTCCGGAACATCAAAAAAACCACGTCTCAGTATTTTTGGTGTATTAATTTGCATATGAATGTCTTCTTGCTCGTAAGTCATTATATCGTCCGTTTTTGGCCAACGAAAATATTTTTGGCATTTTTCCATGCATTTTACCGTTACTTGTTTTTTCACATGGTTTATGACGATCCCAGGAAAAAGATTTCCGCCATAGTTTACTGCAACCCAGCTCCCTTCTTCCAAATCTGCAAACGTATTTTTACCTGTGTGGCCATTTGGAGAGGTTTGGTCATCCAACTCGAAGCTACTATCATCGTTCAGGGGTGGATCTATTTCACTACTTTCACTATCAGTGTCATTCTCAGAAAACAATAATTGTTGCTTCACTGTTGTTTTTTTTTTTGTTTCGGTGGTTGCTTTGGTTGCTTGGCTATTTTGAGCTCCTCCATAAAAAGGGTTGAGGTCGCAACTACTGTGGATCCATGACGTTTCTTTCTTTTATGCATGACATCTACTTGACTAGAAACGTGAGGAATTGGTAGTATATCATAAGGATACATAAGAACAGCGCCTTCCAGACTCACACTTAAAGGTGTTAGTGGTTTTTCTTGTACGGCATACGACCTTTGATCTTCACTTGTTCCAGGAGGTTCCAAACGATTGGTTGTTTCAGCTGCAGCAAAGTTGCTGGCGTTGAAAATTCTTTGAAAGGGATAGATGCCCGTTTTTTTGAATCCGGAAATAGCCGTTTCCATTGTGGCTGTCTTTAAGTAGGCTTCTCCAAATAGGGTTCCAATTTCGTGAATAGTAACAATTTTTCCGGCTTGTTGATAAAAGGTGGAAATCGGAAGCATAAAGGAGACATCACGTGTCTGTAACCAATGTGTGCAATGTGGGGGTAAAACAAGGATATCAACAAAATTTTCTTTGGCAACAGTTAATATATCAAGGTTTTTTATGTGAGTAGAGTGGCCATCTAAAATGAGGAGGACGCGGTCTTCAGCTGTTGGCTTTGCAAATTTCAAAAAATGTTCAAACCACTCAGCAAATATGTTGGTCTGCATCCAACCTGTTGGATGGGTGAAAATTTTTGTATTTGGGGGAACTCCGTTTTCAAATTTCACATTAGGTCGAACTCTTGGAAATACCAAAGTTGAAGGAATATATTCTCCGGCCGAATTGAAACAAATTTCGGCGGTAACCAGGGTGCCCCTCTCTGCTGAGGACAAAACTCCCACCTGTTTTTTTCCTTTTTTTCGATATTACTTTGGAAGGCTTATTTGAAACCGTGGTAATTCCTGTCTCGTCGCAATTATATATGCGACTCGGAGGATTCGGGGGATAAAATAAAATATGCCGATTTTTCACTTTGCCCGCCTATTCCGCTTTGCCCGACCTTCCCCTATATCAACAACCGATGAAAATGTTGAGAAAGTGAAGAAAATTGTTATGGGGAATCGTCGGATCACTATTAAGGAAGCTATGACTAAAAAAACCGTTGAATGAGCATCGCTCAGAAATTGTTGATTGACATCAATAGCGAGGCAGATTTGCTTGAAAGGGGCATAACTAGTGACGAATTATGGGTATTCCGATTGAAACCAAAACCAAAGTCCAAAGAAAGAGCCCAGGAGAGCCAAGACCAAAAAAAGGTTACCAATTTCGATAAAATGTTAATGTTTTGCTCACTGTTTTCTTCGACTACCGTGGCATAGTGCACCAGAGGTTATTGCCACATGGTCGTACGATCAATGAGGGGTATTATTTTGAAGTTTGCGCCGCTTGCGAGAAAGCGGCGCAAAAAAACAATACCGTAATCATGCCTTAGCCACTGTATTCACCAGATTTGTCCGCAGGTGACTTTTTTCAAAACTGCTTTTAGGATTGGGAAAAACGCTGGCACAAGTGTATTATATCCGAGAGGGACGTCTTGACGTCTTTGAAGGGGACAAATTGAAAATTGATGAATAATTGGAATTTAAAAAAAAAAACTATATTTTACTTAATTTTTTTGAACAGGGTAGTATATTCAACTGAAATGAATTTGGAGTATCCTCTACATTTTACACTATCCATTTATCTTGTTTCCCATTCCCTTTTTTTATTTCAAGGCCACGTGAGGTCGAATGTCACCATTCGGATATACTCACACCATGCAGACATCCTTGGATTATCCTGAAATTAGTTCACATCTAATCAAGCATTTCAGTAAGATGTTTTCTTGATTACTTAAAAATCGATTTAGATTCTTGAAATCATCAAAGCATATAACCACTAATTCAATCGAATTATTCGGATATATTTTTGTTGAAAAAATGCCTAGAATAAACGATGAATGGTCAACATTGACTCCCATGTTAAACAAAGCGTTGAGGGTCTTTTGACATTGGCACGATTGTCAATTATAACGGACAGGGATCTAATAATGGGGAAAAGATGATATTATTGAATGATAACAGTTAAAAAAACATTAAGGAAAGGTCGCGGCACTGACTTCGTGGAATCATGAATTTCGGGCGACTTTAGGGGTCATAATATAAAAGCAACTTTCGAATAGACGCCTTGTAAATTCATGATATGTTTTAACGTTGATGTAACATTGTGTCATACTTTTGAAAGTATCTATTCAAATTCAGGAAGACACTAATCGATAGATTTTGAAAATTGTTGATTATACGGATGTCAATTCATAGATAATTTCAGATGATTTGGAATCAAAGAAAAATATTTCAGTGGAGAGAAAATACTATAACTTTGAATGATTCCCCGTACTTTTTCCATTAGTTCATATTATTTTTTAATTTTGACATTCAGATGTTCCTCGTCGGAATATAAATTTACGGTCCAGACAAAAATTCCTAGGTCCAATTTTTTTAAGTTTGGGAGTCTCCGACTCCGATTAGGAGAAAATAATTGATTTCCATCAATATGGAAGTGTCCAATCTCTTTATAGTATTTTTCAACTAAAATTACTTACTTCTTCGGTAATATTAGCTACTTTTTTAATTAGCTCTATTACCTACTTATCAAATTTAGTTTGCAGGCATGTTAGGCGTACACATTCTCGAACCATTAGTCCACCCTTTGTGCTACGCAATTCCACTCTTCTGCTTTCCATAACTGATTTCATTAGATGAACATCTAAAGGTGTTGGTAATCCTATATCACACGGCGTCTAGCGTTCATAAGGTTTGTTTTTGCCTATTTCAGGTAAAGTTAAGAAAGAAATTTCGGTCAAATCTAATGTTGCTTGTGATAGTTTGTTTTCCTCGAAACCGAATTCGAGATGTAGATTCTTATATACATTGAAACATACTCTCTGTGTTTCAATATTCAAATGCAACCGAATCTTATCCACTGCTAATTATTTTTACCATTGTTCACCATCGCTATTGGAATCACTACACTGGAAAAAGTCTACGGTGTTATCACACTCGCTATTACTATTAGTACTAGTCCAAAGACGCCACATTTCAAACAGATAACAAAAATTTCAACTAGTTATAACTGCACGAATATAGAATTTCAACACTCGAATCGCGATCAGTTCCTGAACTAAATACGACGGCGATAACCATCTCCGCATTCCCGATTTCTATTCGTCACCGTAACATGACTTCAAATTTAATTTTATGACGCTTCAGCCAATCATAAAACTTGGTTAGTAAAAATTATTCAATACGAACCGTCAATTCTACGGTCCACGTGGACCACTTCTCAGCCGGTTCATTTCTATGTATTGGTTTTTCGGCCTTTGAGGGTGCCGCCAACTTGAAGTATGCTCAATATCGTTTACTTTGACTATACCAATGAATCGTCACAAGTATGACCCTTTCAAGTAAATCTGGATCGCCACTAACGTCATTCAACAATTCGTGAGCGATGCTCATGCGGCGTTTTTTTTTTGTCAAAATTCAATAATTTTGAGATGAACTTCACTGTCACACACTTCATGCCCAAAGTTAACAAGCATGACATGAGCCAACCGATATGCGGACATTCTTAATGAACTTCTCTAATAGAGATTCGACGATTCTCCATAACATTTTCCTCACTTTCTCTACATTTTCATGCTGAAACTGTAAACATTGTTCGAGACGAGTGCACCAACATATTCCACACACAGCTGTCTTAAAACACATGTGAGACATCTATAATATAAAATACTCTACTAGATCATGAGATATTGTGTGACAAACTTGTCTACTTCGGTTTTTCTCGGAAAGCAGTGTCACTCTTAGAAAACTATTGAAGAATCACACTCAAAGAGTTGTTGTGGATGAAGTTGTTTCAGATGCTCTACCGGTATTAAAGGGAGTGCCACAAGGATCCTTGGGCCCTTGCTTTTTAGCTTGTATATTTGTGATTTTTATCTGTCCGTAAAAATATGCAATATACATCACTATGCAGACGACNGAAGGACCACCAGAGCATGATAACTCCGGGTACTCGCATAGGATATGCCTGACAGTTTCATCTTCCTGTTCACACATGCTGCATAGAGGTGTGTCCACCAGCCCCATTTTATGGAGGTGTTTCCTTAGTTGACAGTGGGCAGTCGACAGTGTTAAGCTTAGATTTTTCCTGGTCATCGCCAGATATTTCTTCGGCGCCAGCTTCCTAGGGTCGCCCAGGGTGATCCTGGCAAGATTGCATCCTTTGATTTCATCTCATCTCTTTAGGAATTGAGCATGGGTGTACCGTTTGGCTAATTCCGAAGTTGCCGAAGTCATCAGGCCGTAGGTGCTACTGGGTCCTTAAATTCTTAGTCCAGCCGCTTCCTCCCTTACGAGTCGGCAATGCGATTACCTTTACTCCTGTCGTACCCTTTAATCCACCTCAGGATAATGTTAATATCTACCGAGGCTTTGGCTAAATCTTGGTGGCACTCTAGTACTAGCCGTGAGGTAACACGTTGTCTGTTCAAGGCTAATAAGGCTTGTCTGTTATCAGTGCAGATTGTTATGTTTTTGCCAGAAATTCCTTTCCTGGTTAATTCTTTTGTGGCGATTGATATACCAGCCAGTTCCTGCCCCAGTTGTTGCCGGATCCTTATCTTTTTGCCAGCCACTTTCCGTTGTTGTACATCCAGAGCCGAACCATTGTCGCATCACATGAAATTTTCTTATTAATTTCCATTACGCACGATGTGTTCTATCATAGCCAAAGAGAATGTTTTCATTTTATTATGTGATCATTTTCAAATACCAGCGGATACTGCGAATCTGAGTTGGTTTGGAATACTAACTAAAATTGAAATTGAATTCGGGAATCGTATCGACCTTGATAAATAGCATTCTGGGATGAGTGAACATTAATTTTTTTGTCTCGATTGTTTATCATACCTTACATCCACATTATGTCCAGTTCGGTAAATGAATGTGAAAGCAAGCATCACAAACGTGGCCTAAATACCATGATATTTTAGTACCGTATCAATTTCCAAAATAATCAAACAGTTTTCATCTCGTATCAGTTAATATTTTCTGTCAAAACTTGAAGAAGAAGAGGGCATTTTTTTTATCAACCTTGAAATATATATAATTGGTGTTCTATCATATCATACTGGAAGAACCGATTTTCATTAGTTGCAATTATTTCTTCAGAAATAAGTGACTTTATTTATGTTCAGCAGGTAGTCACATTTTATTTATGTTAAAAGCCTCTTTCATTTGTATTGAAATTGTCTCTGTACTTATGACTTTCTATTACCTTCCTATATATTCTTGGATAGTAATTCTGAGTTAAATAGATACAAACATTAATAAAATCTGAAAAGAATCCGCTATGTAATTGAAGATATAATTTATGTTAGTTTATTATAACTTGTTTTATATTTGATATAGTTGATAAGCATTTATTCCAGTTGATCACAAATACTTCCTCTTTCAATGGCCAAGAACTTGGTCCTCATATATTACAACGAAAGAGAATTTTACCTTCGATATTCGAATGTTTCAGTTCTGGAGGTCCTTTGAAAATTAATGAGTTTTATTTAGATACCTATTTCAAAGTAATGTGCATTATTTCGGTTGGTTTTTGTGTCGACAGACTAGATATTTTTATTGCTGTGATACTCCGAATAGAATGTGAAACGTTTCTGAAAATATGAATAGCTATTATTTTTTTAACTCAGAAAATGCAGTCTATTATTTGATATTTATTGAAATTCTAATGGCAGTGACCTTAGAATACCTAAATTCTTATTTTCACTGACTTTGAAATAATGTTAACACCCACTAGATACCTTGAAACCTTCAAAAATAAAAGGCTACACAAATTCAACTCTAAGATTGGGCTCTTCAAAAATTTTGAAGAACGACGAAGTGAAAGGGAGAGATATATTATTCGGTATGGATTAAAATAAAATCAGTGCTAAAGGAGAGAAAATAAGTGGAGTATGAATACGAAAAAAGTAAGGCAGTTGAAAAAACTCCTTTCAGGCCAATACATTAATAATACATAATACATTCGGTACGAAATTATATTAAATGTAACAAAATTAATCAACACAGAACCGACCTGAACGTTTCGGGACAATATACTGTTAAATTGGTGAAATTTTCGTTTCCTGAGGAAAATATACATTTAACTGTCTACAATAATGTTGTCGCCCACAAAATAGTTTCCATTAGATATTACGCCGTTCCTCTTCCAATTCTCGAAACACTTGTCAAACTCGATCTTTGGGAACGCCTTTAGCTCTTTCAGCAATGCGCTTATAATACTATTCATGCTTATAAAACGACGGTCTTCAAAGGTTATCTTCATTTTTGAAAATTGAATAAAGTCACATGGATCCATGTCTGGCGAACAAGGAGGCTGGGACATTGTTACAGTATTGCTTCTAGCCAAAGATTCACGAACGAGCAATGAAGTGTAAGCAAGAGCATTATCGTGGTGCAAAAGTCATGAATTGTTTCATCACGAAACCCGGAGTTTTTTCGAATTGCTTCAAGGATTTCATGTCATTGGAAGCGAAGAAACTCTCACGTTTGACCGCACTTGCCGAGCTTTCCCAGCAAGCCAGAATGCTTTCACTGGGACTTGAGCCTTAGTTTCGACATCATAACCGTAAACTCATGATTCGATATGAGAAGTTTCAGTGTTTCAGTAATTCCGCATCGTCGTTGACTTCTGAGCGACTTCCATTCATCGCTGTTTTTGTTTCGAAATTCAACAGTTTCGAAACAAAAATGCTGTTGCCATGGGTTTCATACCAAAAACATTCGAAAAAAATTACAAAGCACCAGACGATCATTATGAAAACATCTTCAGCAACTCCACTGATTGCGATTCTGCGCCAGTTCATAACATTTAACATTTCACACGCTTTGTTGCACTTCTTCATCTTTTTACTCAAAATTTATTACAAATTCTTTGATTAATCTGTTTTACATTTCATGCAACTTTTATAAACTCTTCGAGATATGTGTGCAAAATGTTATGTACTCCCATATTCTAAAAGTTATTTCTCCTTCTCAGCATGGTTTCGTACAACGAAGATCATGTATGACAAATCTTGCATGTTTGAATCAATATCTCTGTACGTACTTGGACAAGCAAAAACAAGTCGTTATTGTTCATTTAGACTTTCAAAAAGCCTTCGATCAAATATACTATTATGCTCTTCTCAGCAAATTGACAAAATTGGGACTCTAACCAACTGCTTACTCTAATTGAATCATATCTAGTTAACAGAAAACAATTCGTCGAATATGAATTTTTCAAATCGGCTCAGTACGTAGTTACATCTGGGGCACCACAAGGTTCTAATCTTGGACCTCTTGTATTTTTAATTTTTAATAATGACTAGTCAACCTCTTTGAATATTCCTAGCCTACTATTTGCAGACGATCTGAAGCTATATTATAAAATCGATTACATTACTGACTGCTAACGTGTACAACATGAATTAGATGAGATAAAACTTTGGTGTAATAATAATTTTGTACAACTGAACGTATCCAAATGTAAAATAATATCATTCACAACAAAAAAGCCAACTTTAATGTACGATTATTCAATCAGCAATACTACAATCGACCGCGTACAAGAGATAAAAGATCTTGGTATAACATATGTTAGTGAATTAACATTTACAACACATATAAGGAATATTTATTCATTTATTTATTTATTTGTAATACAATACTCTACAGGACATAGCCCAATTTCAGAGCAGAAAATAACAGAGTATAATAAATACATCAGAAACAAGACTATAAAGACTACACATTTTATATTTATTATAGGTGACAAAACAATTATTTTAGGAAGTGGGATTTCATATTTGACAATTTGCAACTAAATATATCTAAATTATCGCTAACAGAAGTTGTCACTTTACACATTATATGGATCGGAGAATTCTCCAGAACATTTTTGCGAGATGTTTTTATATAGAAAGTACTCGGGTATCTGGAACAGATTCTAGGAATGCAAATATTAAACTTTTCCAGTAATGTTGGGCAGTCAACTATGCTATGCTAATTTTGTAGGTTAGTGCAACACTATAATATTCACGCCTTTTTTCCAGACTGCAAAAGTTATGCTTTTGTAGCAATTCAGAGTGGGTTGTTCCTATTGGAGGATAAATGCCATCGGTTTTCAGGCTGAGCAGTTTCA
This sequence comes from Leptinotarsa decemlineata, assembly GCF_000500325.1. NCBI lineage: Eukaryota > Metazoa > Arthropoda > Insecta > Coleoptera > Chrysomelidae > Leptinotarsa > Leptinotarsa decemlineata. The sequence continues at coordinate 33,751 of NW_019292487.1, read as the reverse complement.
AAAATCGTCATTGAATTGCTTCTATTCTATCAATGTGATATTGATAAAAGGGGCTCCACACAACTGACGCGTATTCTAACTTTGATCTTATGAAAGCATAGAATGAAGTTTTTAAGGTCGAAGTTTCTTTGAAATCACCACTGTTACGTGCAATTAATCCGTACAAAAGGAGGAGATTACAACATTATCGATATGCCTATTGAATGATAGTGCAGTGTCAAATGTGACGCCAAGATCAGTAAATGTTTCTGGTCCCACCAGGGAAACGTTTTCTATTGAATAATCAAAGATCAAGATATTCGTTTTCAAACTGTAGAACATGACCAGTATAGTTTCATATTATCGGCATATAAAAAGAAATACATATCTTTAACATCTGCAATATCATTAATGAATATATTGAAGAGCAACGGTCCCAGATTTAAACCTTGTGGAACACCGGAAGAAGAACTATATTTGGTAGATTTGAAACCATTGAGCTGAACATATTGTTTTCGATCCCGTAGATAGGACTAAAAACTTAGTAAGTGATACGAAGCTGTCTCGATAGATTTGTTTCTCCGAAATCCGTGTTGTGAATCAGACAGTATATTATTATATTCCAAATAATTCGTTATTCTGCATCGAAGTTTGACCAGCAAACCCTCATGCCATACACGGACAAAGGCCTTAGAAATGTCAAGCGCAACAGCTCTCGACTATCCATGTTTCTCGATTGCGTTATTCCAAATATGGGTGACATACGATAGAAAGTCGCCTGTTGATCTTTGTTTCCGAAAACCATATTGATGATCCGTCAAGATGTTGAAGCCTTTCAAATATGTATTTGATGATATGGTGGTTTACAGCTTCCTCCATCACTTTTGATATCACTGATAGCAAAGCGACTGGTCTATAGTTATTTGGAAGAGTTTTTTTGCCCTCTTTGGGAATAGCCTGAACGCGAGCAATCTTCCAACAAGAAGGAAAAACCCGTTTCTTGTAAGACAGGTTGAAAAGTCTGCAAAATATTGGTCAGAGTTCAATTGCGCACTTCTTAAGTACCATAACGGACACTTCATCAGAACCAGACGCCTTGTTGATATTGAGATGTTTCGAAATTCGCCTGACTAAACGCTGTCGAAAAGTAATTTCCGGCATTGTGGATTCTAGTGTAGGAATAGTAGTTGGTGCCTTTCCCAGATCTTTAGTGTTAACTAACTATATGCTAGAATTCGGTGTTTTGAACCTGTGAACCTAAAGTATTGTTTCTCAATCTTGTGAAATTTTTGAATTCTTTGAATATATTTTCCATCTGCAAAATTTCTTCGAACTGTTGTTCTTCAGAAATAAAATGAATGAAACAGTTTGATGTTACCAAGTACACGTACATGTGGACTTTTAAAAAAATGAGGTGAATGTTCAAATTTCGCGGACCACCTACATTCTATTAGCCATTAAAAAAAATTTGGTTCACTTGTCTCGAACATATGTTCATATTTTCAGATGTTTAGTCTTTGCTATCGAAAAAAAAAGAATTAAATTATTTGCATCAAATTTTGTGTGAAAATGGGGATTGTACTCTGAGTCAGAAAAATGTTTACAAGTGGTACAGACTTTTCACAGAAGGTCGAAAAGAGGGGTATGAGGATCCTCGCCTTGAACGTCCTAGTAGGGGAAGGTCGGGTAAAGCGGAATAGCTAACGTTTGACCTTGTCCTGTGGTCTTAGTGGTGTACCCAGAAAAATGATTTTATGGGCAATCGGTTGCTATATTATAAACATTCACAATGTGTAAGCTAAAAACTGCTAATCCAATGTCATCTGAGAAGAAAAAAATAAAAACCTAAGGGAGTGCAAATTTCACTTTGCCCGCCATGTTGCGGGCAAAGTGGAATTTTCAAGAGGGCAAAGTGAAAAACAACAAATTGTATTCAAACATTTTAATAATAAAAAAATCAAAGCAATAGGTACAAATTCGAGTAACGTTTTATAATAACTCAGTTTAATAATAAAAAATAAAAGTAAATTAAATTTAGGTAACGTTTGATAAAAACATAGTTAACAGTCTAATTCAGGTGATATTTGATTAAATTAAAATATTATGGGGTTGCATATGTAGCCAGTTCCGGAACATCAAAAAAACCACGTCTCAGTATTTTTGGTTTATTAATTTGCATATGAATGTTGTTACGTTATCCGTAAAAGGTACCTATTTATTGTCGCTTGCCCACGTACTAATAGCTCATATTAAGATCATAAACAACCACCCGATAGCTGCTGCCACTAACGGAAAAATTAGAAACTTTGTTGGTCCTTGACCAAGGTATTTTAATCATTTTCAGTTGGAAATCGACAATGATACTCGAACTGTGAATTTAACTTAGGGATTTTCGTAAACGCTATAAGCGGTTGTAAATCACATGTTCACAGAAACGGATTCGTAATAGTGCTGATTTGGAAGGTTGAGAATTCCGTTTTCTTATCTCTTCGGAGGATATTTATATCAGTTTTTTTCCAACTGTATATGAAAACGTCTTCGAATTATTAGGGTTCGATAATCGGAGGTGAGTTTTCAAGTATTATTCCTTGTGTCATCACAGGACAACAATATATCCCATAATACGAGGAATCTAACAATAATTTAATTTCAGGCGT
>NW_019292487.1:19845-30892 GCF_000500325.1 Leptinotarsa decemlineata | reverse complement strand
ATTTATACATATGTCCGTTTATTTTTTATTTTTTAGTGTAACAAATTATAATATAATATTGACTTACCATATGTACCTAATGTACCAACAAACGGTTAATAAACTATTATTATTATTATTATATACCAAAGCTGAAGGAATATATTCTCCGGCCGGATTGAAACAAATTTCGGCGGTAACCAGGGCCTCTCTCTGCTGAGGACAAAACTTCTACCTGTTTTTCCTTTTTTTTGATATAACTTTGGAAGGCTTATTTGGAACCGTGGTAATTCCTATCTCGTCGCAATTATATATGCGATTCGGGGAATATCGATGAGTTCCATATAAATGATCAAGTAGGTCGAAAAACTTATCAACAATAACCTTATTGAAGGCCAAAGCTCTAGCTTCCGAAGTTTTCTCTGGAAGCCGCAGTGATAACTTCGTGTTCCTTTTCAAAAATCCGTAAACCCAATCTTTTTCTGCTCATATCATGCAAAAAATAACCATTTCACTTTGCCAAATATTTCAATTTGCCCGCAACACCTGTGATTCACTTTGCTTGCCATCCTACAACCGTTAAAAAAAATCCACCTGTTTATCTCAAACGGAAAAACAGGATCAATAAACAAGATACTTCTAAACATGTAAACTATAGCTGACAAATAGATAGAGGATAAAACACTTACCTTTTCTTTATTATTACTTACAGAAAACAGTAAAAAAATTACAACAAAACGTCCAAAAACACTAACAGTCGACCTGTCACATGAAAGATTTCAGATAAAATAACCATATTGCATTCACAACTGCCAACCCAAGCGAGCTATGTTCACATGGCAGCACAACTTGAACCCGTCAATTTCAAAATAAAATATGCCGATATTCAACAGTTTGTACACTAATTTGATAGATATTTTTGTTATTAGTCTCGATATTTAAAAGTTTTATATAATATACTATATATTTTCGTCTGCTTTGCATGTCATATGTGAACGTAGGTTCACATACACGAGAGGCAAGGGGTAAGGTTTTTTCACCTGAACTTGGGCATATCATATGCACTTCTCCGGAATATGTTTAATCATTTTGACTCCTACCCCCGAGTATGTGTGTCTTCCCCCACCACTCCCTAACTTGATTAGCTAACAGAAAGAACCACTCATTAGTTCATAGACTTTCGTGGTATGCAGACGTGTGTGTACCCTGTATTAACTTGTTCAGAGTACACATGAAGGACAATGTCAAACCCTGCCTTTACCATATATGCAATCTACCCCGTAATCTCAAAATTCAATTCCCAAAACTCCACGTCCAAGGTCATTTGCATGCACATAGAGCATGAAGTTCTTCAATGTCAAAACTCAAGGTCACGTACCGGAGACGGGCTTGAATCTCAAGGTCAATCCCCCATGTTCACGGTTATATGGCCTTGAAAATAGCTCAAGGCTGTGCGACATCAGTCAAGGTCAAAAGTGGTTAAGGGAGGATGTTTCATTGACGTTATTCACTTCTATATACCAGAAACACCTTTCAATGTCACCTTGATGACATCATCAATCATCAAAATGCCAATAGTTACGTGATAGTGGTGGGGGGAGGCCGAGAACCGGCTGTAATTTCCTATTGGTAAAATAGTGCCTAAGCTACCTATTCAATAGGCTACAATGTACTGAAATTGACAATGTTTTGTCAAAGAGAACTATTTATTCAGTGGAAGTGTTTTCACTGATGATCTGGTGGTAACTGCAAGTGTGAAGAAATTTTAAAGAGATATTTGAAAAAAGTTAATTATACTTTGATGAAAATAATAAATTCAAGCAGAATATTAAGACCAAAGCTATATTCATCAAAACACTTCACAGATTATTGAAATTGAAAATGAAATAAAATATCTGGGATTTGTTGTCAATAACACCCTAAATCTCAAGACATTTTTAATATATGTACAATTTCTTAAAATGGCTTTAAGAATTACCTCCTTAAATATTAGCATGTGTTTAAGGAACACCCTGTATATTATGTCAATCATACCGAATACATCATAAAAACTATTTGGCATACGTATTGAATTGAAATTTAATACATCTAAGTCAAGTTTTCCATCAGAGAAACTTCTTGAAAATGTCTGCAAGAAGAAGTCATGTTATCGTATAAAAACAGAAAGTGCTTTCTGTTTGATTACTGTGACTTAGTTATGAGCCTTGTTTGAACAGTACCTATGAATTCAATGAACTGAAGACTTGAAACTTCTGTTTTCTGTTCATCTATGGTCTCTGTATATTATGCCTTTCGAAATGAGAGGAACCTCTTCTGGCTCAGAATGAAAAATAGAAGAACATTTACCCACAAAAAATATCAAGAAACAATTTGGAAAAGATCATAATGAACTCCTACCTAATCCTAGTCTAAGGTGTAACAGTAGCTCTGGGCTAAACCTCGGGTTCTTCTGGTTGTCAAGCGTGGCATGGTATGATCATATGTAAGCAATTACAAGTTGAAAAACATTAAAAAGTGACACCTTTTCATTTGTAGCAATGAATTGACCCGTTTATTATCATTATTCAAGTTTCAGTTAGAATGCTCTGTATGACCTATCTTGGAAGTGAAACAGTAGAAATAACTCAAATTACTTACCAATGACAACTGCGAGAATTTGGAAACAGTTTTTGGTTGAAATGTACGTTTCTTTACACTTGCCCGACTCCATGTTCATTTATAGTATCGTTTGTCGGTTTTTTATAAGCGATCCACGACTCCTTGAAGGCTGATTATATCCAACATCAATTAGTTGACACAAACATACGTTATCTATACTTTTTGTTTTTTTGTATTGAAGTAATCCTAAAGGGACTACTGTTTTACACTCCATTAGTTTCTTACAATCAATCAACTTCCAACTCTCTATTTCTCCCGAATTACATAGATTTTGTGGTGATGGTGGTGAACTACCGAAAAAGGCAAAATCTGTCACCAGTATGGCTCACTCGATTTCATTTAAGGCCGCTTTTTTAAAAGAACGCTGTATCCGTTTATATGGCTATTCATGTGACGGTGGTGTTGCATATTCTACAACGTGATCGTGATGTATTAACTTTAATGTATTTCTGTACAGAGGAGCACAATAAACTATAAGGCCTTTCATTGAACGCTTCCTGACTTTGAAAATTAAATTAAACAAATTGTGAATGATATATCATAGAAATTTTTATTCATTTGCGAGACCTATTGATGCCATTATGTGTGGAATATACTCGTAACATCGTTCTGGGTGGAGCACATCCGAAACGTCAAATTTTCCATTACTCTGGAGCATGAATGAAGCTGAATTTGACCGATGGTCATAACATCTTCGACAATTTTGTTTGTTCACGTAACCATTGAACCAGAAATGTGCCTCATCGCTGAAGATGATTTTGGGGTCAGTTGTCAACTGCTCCAGAGCTAATTCAGCGAATACACATCGTTGTTTATGGTTTACCTTCAATTCCTGAGTTATTTGAATTTTGTATGGGCACAGACTCAAGCCACGACGCGAAATTTGCCAAGTTGTGGTCTGCAAAAAGCCGAGTTCTTGTGAGCGACGCGAAGTCGACTGTCTCGGATTCGGTATCTCAAGGATACCGACGTTTACTGAACCAGTGGACTCAAATTCATCCATCACATTGCGAATATTCCTCTAGGTAGAGCGATTAAAGCGAGCGTAAAATGGGTGAAGCGCGCGGTATGTTGCCTGAACAGAACACCCAAACAGACTGAATAAATACAACTAACTTGACAGATGTAGTTTCAATTAGATGGCTGTTATCACTTGTCAAAGTTCGGAAGTCTCTGAAGAAAGGCCCTATATTACACAAGTAACTATAACTAAGAGCTAGAATTACATTAAGTCTCTTTTCAGGAAAATAATGAGAAGATTAGTTAGGAATATTTTAGTCTATTATGGCTGCGTAAAAATAAAAACTTTGGAAATTGAAATGATCAAAACCCACCGATATCCATTAGACACTGCTTTGCTACTTACTCACATCACCAACTATCTCACGAGGTCCGGCTATTAAGTAACGAAAAATGGTTTTACATTCGAATGTTCCCCTTCAATATACACCCCTCCCCTCTCCACACACCTTTTTTATTGATCAAAGCTGTGCTGGAAATCTTCTTTGGTGAGGGCCTTCAGGAGCTCTGCCGTTTTTTTCTTTTCCGCTTCCATCGACTCAAATCGGGTCCCTTTCGAAGCAGATTTTATCTTCGGAACCAAAAAAGTCGCACGGAGCCAAAGCTGGCGTGTACGGCGCGTGTTCGAGCATTGGAGTGCGTTTATCGGCCAAATACCGCACAAATAGCGCGTTATGGGCACCTTCGTTATCCTGGTGCAAAATCCACGAGTTGTTCTTCCACAACTCGGGCCGTTTCTTACAAACGTGTTGTCAATACTGACAAATAGTAAGTCTGGTTGACAGTCTGACCTTCTGGAACCCATTCAGTCATGGTCTGACCCCTCGGGACCTGTTCGTTAAGGATGTTGCGTTAATGGCCATGTTACGATTGCGCACGGCTGGTGGAAACCTCGAAGTAGGAATGGGTCAAATGAGGCTGGGCATATGGCGAAAAGCGCTTACTGCGCAACCTCTGCTGCAGGCAATTGAATCCAAGTTTGAGCTTAATAAACCCTGCAAAATATAAATAAAACAGAGTCGGAGTGTTCGGCGAGTTTTGGCCTACACCTGCCGATATAAAGGAGATGTCTCCTAGAAACCTGTCCACCTTCCTGGGAAGGACAGGATGGACAATGACCGCTACTGCACAAATGTTATAATAGTGACGAAAACGTGTTTTGGTACGTGCCGGTACCTCGTACAATCTATTCAAAACCGATCAGAAAGTTCAAGCACCTAAAGGCTGACTTTCGACCAAAAGAGGTCAGATGTCAATCTTGCTGAAGTGCCCATCAGTAGATAGATAGGTTTTATTGATCCTTTTTGCTACATAATGTGTAGATGGGATAAGGAGGATTTATCCTCATTCTGAACACGATTTACTATTATCACCTCCATTCAATGTTCAAAGCCCTAACTGAATAAAGAAATATTTAATGCTTCATTCGACTCGAAAACAGAAATATCAGCAAGAGAAAGAAGACGTGATTTCATATTCCGATTTCAATATCTGCCTTGGTATTATCCTGGAAAAAAGCTGATAGTCATATTCACGTCATAATATATTTTCTCAAAAGTACATTCGTCCTAATATTAAATCAGTAAATAATTCATGACAGAAATCTCTGAATGTGAAATAATATCAATGAAGGTTTGAATATCCTTTATTTAAAACGACTAGTATCTCAGCTTTAAATTTGATGTGAAGTGAAAAGAGGAAGGAAAAAGTATAAATCGTTCTTCATAGATAATATTTTTATTTAACTGATAAATATTTTTCATGAAGAGAAGTAGATTATTTCTCAAGCAATTAATTACCATCGAAACACATCAAATTTTCATTTTCATCTGTTGATTTTTTCGACTCATTTCCTTTCATCAATTGCTGGATTTCCTCTAGAGTTCTATCTTTCGTTTCGGGTAAAATGAAATAGCAAACAATGCTTGAGATCACATCACAAATTGAAAAGAACAAAAATGGCGCATAAAGACCATACTTAGAACTGAGGAAATAGAATAGGGCATTAGCAATAAAAGACACGATTCCAGTTATGACCAAAAAAATGCTCATTGCTTTCAACCGAAAGCTGGTGGAAAATAATTCCCCTAACATTAAAGTGGGCATCAAATTGATGCCATAAGAGCTGAATATGGAGTAAAGTATCATACCAACTATAGGAATCCAATGAAATGAATTAATATTCACATCTGGTCGGTGCTGGTGGATGTAAAAGTATACCGCCTCAATGAATAGAACAGCGGCACATGGAATTAACGATCCCATATATGCTTTTCTTCTGCTGAGCCAATTAACTCCTAAACTAGCAAAAATACTTAGAGAAACAACCAGACTCATGAAAATCATTGACGAAACTTCAGTCGTGAAAGTTCCTTCAGATTTATCAAAAATGTACTGAGTGAAATTCACAAAGGCGTGTCCTCCTCCAACTATATGGGACACCCTGAGAAATAGTGCTGCAGCAAGAGCTCTTCTATTGCTGTCTATCTTTAGAGTTTCTTTCCAAGTTCCATGCTCCGACATCTGTCTGTCAACATCAGCTTTCAGAGACGAGAAATCTGCTGTCACGTCCTTTTTCCGGTTCAGCCTCTGCAAGGACATTTTAGCCTCATCGTATCTTCCTCTCATTATGTAAAAATAAGGAGACTCTGGCATGAAAGAAAACAAAATGAAAAACAAAACTGGTATAGGAATGAAGATACAGCTTGTCTCCCAAACGTTGAAGTAACTCCCAGCAACAGTTACTAGTAGTTCTCCCAGGAGAAAAGACACAGTCATCGAATTTCCCCACGTACCTCTTATTTTCGGCGATGAAACCTCTCCAAGGTAGGCAGGCAGCGCGACAAACATTATGGCTTCTGAGACTCCTACCAATAGTCTGGCGATATAGAAAACATACACACTCCTCGCTGTAGCTTTGAGGATCCAAACGGTTACATCAACCAAAGATGTTACGAGCAAAATACGTTTTCTTCCATAAACATCACTCAGCTTGCTGAAGATTGGGCAGACAACCATCACAACGAGGAAGGGGAGCATCGTGAAATGTGCAGCTTGTTCTTCACTGATGTCATAGTTCTGTTTGTCTTTTGAAATTTTCAAGACAAACGGGGAAGACCACGAGAAGCCAATTCCACAGGTGATAGCTGATAAGCTAGCTGAAAAAAATATATATCGATCAGTTTGTGAAGAGTTAGTGAAATAGCCGAGGTCTCGTTTTGAAAGCCCCATTATGAATATTGCTATACTGTTAATCAAGGAAAACTGTAACATTCGGTCTCGACTGAGAAAAAAAATACTATCTCTAATAATGCTGTGACTATATTTATTTTTCATCAGCTTCAAACATGAATATTTTTGAAAATATTGGTTCTACTTCCCCCGACAACAGGGGGAATAATACCGGCTTGCCGCACTAAGGCAGAAATCTTAGCCGCACATATGCAGAAGGCTGTCATTCTTGGCTCACTGCACTCGCTCAGGGCACATGATTCTCAGACCCAATGATCACTTACCCCACGGTGTGGGGAGTGGTCATTGGTTAAAAATGTTGGCGCACCCTCCCGAATGTATCGGGTCTTCGGGGGATAGGGCCTGACCAGCGCACACTACACTGGAACAAATTATAAGACGTTTATTAATCCGAATTCACAATTACATGACCAGTATGATAATACCTACATATATTTTATAATATACAGATTAATTGGCCTATTGTCAGCTTTCTGATACGAGATCAGGTGCTGTTGAGGCCCAGGGGGAAAATGCATATATCTAAGTAAATGGTAATCGACTAAGATTATTATATTTCGATTATTATGAAAACTGCCAGTTGAGTACTAAATATGTTGATGTTAAGATAGCTTCTCTTTTATTATTGTTTCGAATGACGTCATTAATTTTGTGAAGTCAGTGATCCGGAATTTATTCGGAAGATTTGCCGTGCAGTATGTGTGAAAGAACGTTTGAATATCTCTTTCTTATGGGAAGGTATAGTTATAATTCCTATTCTACGAATATGACATTATGAACATAACTTCTAAAGATAATTTTTTGTGTAAATAAGGAGGTTTTTCGTATTTCAAAATTGTATAGAAGAAACAGGTTGCATGAAGTAGTCTTCGATTATACATATTCATCCAGTTTATTTTCTTCAGTCTATGCGACATTCTCTGTCTTCGCCTTATACCATATATCAACCTCAAACAAGAATTTTGTAATTTCTGAATGCGCCCGGAATCTCTATTATTTAAACACGACCTATATATACTATTACAAAAGTTCATGTGTGAGAAAACAATTGAATCACATAGTTCTTTTTTTGTGATTTGATTTAGAAATTTCCAAATTAGCATAGGCAATTCTCAACTTTGACGCGACGTGCTCCGTGAATTTGAGTGTATTGTCAATTATCAAACCCAGATTTCTAGGGGATGTTCTGAAAGAAATAACCTCATTAACTATATTAATGTTCAAAGATGCCTGCAATTCTTCTCTGATTCTAACATTACAAAAATGTATAGCCATGGATTTTTGTGGATTGATTTTCAATAAATGTTCATTTGATATTTCGAAAAGTTTTTGCAGATCATAGTTGACTGAATATTCTGCTGCTGCAGTATCTGATGGGTTAAAGGAAAAGTATAACTGCGAGTCGTCTGCATATAGATTGTGATAAAGATTTAAGTCACATATTTTACATTTCAAATAGTTTACCAAATTCGTATTATATTCAATTGTTTTTTCCACAATTCTACGTATAGAAACGTTGCAGGTTCATTAAACTCACCTCGACCTAATTATGTATTACTGCAACCTTTTCAGTACATTGAACTGTTTGCAGTTCAAATATATAACAATTAGATAATAAGTGATGAGCAACCAATTCTGTATAACCCCGATTCTGATGAATCATTAGTGTGCATATACTCTTCGATGTAAGATGTTAACTTTGATACGAATAAAAACGAAACTCTTGGTAATGACTGGCTTCAATTAAACTACCTGGAAAACCCAACATTTCAAGATGATACTTGCAACGAGTTTACGGCTTTACGAACTGTGCAGTATAAATTGCATATAATAATGGACCCAAAATTCTCCCGTGAGGTACACCAGTGGTGACAGGAATTGCCGTCGATTTCCCATTTTTATACACTACTCGCTGTTATGTGTTCGTTAGGAATGATTTTATCAAATCGCAAGCTCGCACAAAAAGCCGATATGATTTAGAATTACCAATAGAATTTTATGATTCAGCATATCGAACGCTTTTGTGTACCAGGATCGTTGCCTTACTTTTGTCCATTCCCCTCAGAAGATCATCTGACACATCAGTCAATGCAGAGCTACAGCTGTAATCTGGCCTAAAATCTGATTGTTTCGCTGGTAGATAAATGGTACTATTTGAGACTCAATGGCTCTTTCGAGCACTTTTGAAAGAACAGCTGGAATAGAAACTAAACGTAAGTGTGAAAACTCTGATGGTGAACTTATTTTTGGCAGAGGATTGACGGGAGCTTCCTTCCATAACTGTGGAAAATAGGAGTTTTGTATACAAGAGTTGATTATACGTATACGTTATATGTGACACAATAACGGGGCAGGATAGTATTATTAGAATCACACTAATGTTTTCACACCCAAATGCAGTATATTCATCTAGTAAACTAGTGCTTGGCTGGCGAGAGTTTTTACGTTAGTCAACAAAGTACGGATTGAGTGCTTCAACGTACTGTAGTTCTTCTGTTAAAAAAGCATTGTTTTTCTTTTTGATGCTCAGTTCTTTCAGTTCTTGTCATTTTTGTTTTTGTTTGAGTTTTTTAAAAGTATAGTTCAGATACACTTTTTTTCTACCCTTACAGCTGCAGTGACAACATTTCTCATAGTTTTGTAATGTTCCTTATGTTCCACCATTTTTGTTATCCGATACCGATTGAGTGATTCATACCTTAGTTTTTGCATACTGCGAATATTATCTGTGATCCATGGACTATAGGGTTTTATTTTGTTTTTTTTACACGTCGAACAGTTGCATGATGGTTGAAAAGTTGCAGTAAGTTACCTGTTAAAAAAATAATTTTCTGTTCTATGTTTTCAATCGAGTACTAAATGTCCCATGCCATGTTTTCGAGGTCCCTTTGAAAACAGAGCATGTCTTTGTTACGTAGAGACCTGAAACTGGATGAATAATCGTGACAGACTTTCAGTTCTACATTCATGGAACAGTAAAAGAGCATGTGATCAGATATATCAAGATCCCGAACGCCGGAATCAGAAATATCTTGAGAATTAGTGAAAATCGAATGAATCGATGTTGAACAATTGCCAGCTATTCTAGTGGGTTGGTTGATTGATTCTTTTCTCAAGGGAAGCACCTATAACATTCACTCTTGTTTACAACACAAAAAGTGGAGAGTGTGACGGAAAGTGTCACTTGGTAAAATTTGAGCATGAAAGTACGATCGCAGACGTTGAATTATGTACGAAGTGGTCAACCAGAAAATTGACGTGCTGTCCTTGAGTATACTAGACGATAAATTATTTTGTTATTGAGCAAGTCAATTAGAATCAGTAGGTCGTTCAACAAGTCTTTCAGGTAACCTATATATGGCATCACTAACATAAAATCCCATTTGTTTTCCAATAGAACGTACCTTCAAGTGACACGAGTCTGAATTTCACATCAATCGATCCTTAAACAGCAACATTTTTAGGTTGTTTCAGAAGTTTTGTCCGTTTTTGTGAGTCCACTTTTGACTGTAACACTCAGTGATTACTCATTCAACTGAATCGAAATGAGCGCCATTTGAATCAGTGCACTTTTGCCCACGTACCACAAGTCATCATGTAAACTGGGTGTTCTGGATTCGATGAAATCAACGAAGGCCATTGTTGCCTGATCCTGATTGACGAAGGTTTGAAGTTATCGAAGTGCTTGAGAATATGATAGTCGGTTGGGGCGAGGTCTGGGACCAGTGTTTGCTGCTAATGGCGCAATTTTTGGTGCTGCTGTGATGGTTTAGCCCGGTTGCAGAAAGTTATGTGGATCAATCCGTTGACCACCATACATTATTCATGGAAAATTGATGGATGTAGCCGTTACCACGTGGTAGGAAATCATAATGAAAAGAGAAATGAAAATTTCTGTTTTTTAACACTTTTATTTGTAAGTAACGTTACTGCAGTTTCGTCCTATACGGACATTTTCAAACTTATACAATAAACTAACAATGATTCATTACATTTCTATTAGTACCTACATTACCCCTGTAGAGGTACTTGACTTGATTGAGTACCTGAATTTACAGTTCACAATGCGGATGTGCCAATTTAAAATTAAATTAAAATAAAATTAATTGAATCGATTACCCGAGAAATGTGTTTTGAT
>NW_019292487.1:8392-19181 GCF_000500325.1 Leptinotarsa decemlineata | reverse complement strand
AGCGTAAGTTTGCTTAGGTCACGCACTTTGCGACTATCCTAGTCTAGAAATATAGTTAAGGACAGAAATTGGCCCTTGGAACAAACTGAAAAACTCATTATGGCCTGAAGGCTTCAAAGTTTGGAGACCCCTGCACTAGAAGGTTATTATATAAATGAGTGAAATGAATGTTATTTTCTCAGTAAGTCCTAAGACTTGTTGAATGATGTTCTACTTGAATACTACTATCTGGAATACCATTGTATATCTGTTGAGTTGTTCTGCCCTGTCTGTACAAACATTTTGGTTTTGTTTTCAACTCATAGTTTGTAAATATAGTAATATTACTGTACTTTTCATGTGTGATATTTTTGTAAATATTATACACCTTGCGGTTTCGATTTTATACCAATTTATGAAGATCAAAAACCCCAATTGATTGGATAGAGTTGCCTCATAAACAGTACCGTGAATAGATATAAGAGAATTGATGATTTTTTTCAGTCGCTGCAATTAAAAAAGTGAAAAAAAGATACATAACTAGTCTATATGTTCATTATACTTAACTATAGATACATTTATTCCAGTTTAAAATAATGCCAATTCACCAAACTACTCGATATATACTTATTATTTGTCAGCTTCAGATATACATTTGTCGGAGGACATAAATTGAAAAATGTCACTAAGATAAATTATGAATATAAGAGGGCTCAACTCATTACCCTGGGAGACTCCATGGGTTATTTTATGAAAATCCTATACGATTAAAAAAAAAAAAACTAGTGATATATCTGTTGTGTGCGTATGATTGAATTGATTGTAGGGTTACTTTCCTGTTTCCAAAAAAGTTTGTTAGTTTTTCTTAAGACACACAACCGAAAGCTTTTGAGTCTCACAGGGTTACTTCTGTGTGTTGCCCATTTTCAAATCTTTCAATTACATGATCTATAGGTATGAAGTGGTTTTATGTATTGAAAAAACACAGAAGTCATTCTTCAGGAATTCTTTCGAAAATGAAGACCTCATCGCTTTCAACATAGATAGTATGATATGGTCGAAAAAACATAAATTTGAAAAAAAAATCATGAAATATATTGAATTGTGAAGTATTGAATTGTTGCTCTTCTGATAATTTGATATCGTAGGTACTGTTTTATGTACTCTACATTTTTCGGCTAGGAAAATTACTCACCAAAAATCACCGCAAGAATTTGTACCGAATGATTTTCGGTAACGATTTTGCCACCCATACAGTTGGAAGCCTCCATTCTTATTTTATGCAGCGAAATACTACTCACCTTTGATAGAATAACTTGACGAGTTGAAATTATTTAGCCTATCTAATGAATTCAAATTTATCTTCTTCCATTAATGTAGTTTATTTACATGGTGGTACTGACAGAAGTAGTTAGGGAATGTAGTAAGAAATGAAAAAAAGAAACGTCCTGAATTCAAAGAAGGATTTAGATAAAAATCCTCGCAATTTTCAGGGAAAATAATTAATATACAGAGTGGTCCAACGAAAAGTATGCACCTTGCTTTTCTCCTTTTTTTGTAACTTAACGCAAAAATGCAAAAATGAAGAGGACACATTTTAGATGTATTTTTCTACCTGTGCCTTCAACCCCCTAGCGAGGGTGAGTAACAACCCTAAAATTTTAAATGGATAGTGGGGTAGAGTGATATATCATTTGGAAGGACACAAAATTATCTTTCCAATGATACCTGATTTGTTGTATTTCACTCAAACATGTAGGTATTATGAAGAAAAACAACTACAACCCAGTACTTTGAAATGTGTAATTGACGTAATTGACTTAGTAGAATCCTACTTCAGCAAGTGCTGAAAATGTGACCCATTCGCTTCCATACAATAATACAGATTTTTTTCAAATCTATTCCTAACATTCTGTAGCATATCAGGTGTTATACTTCTGCACTCTGCTGTCAAAGCCTAAAGTGATGCCAATGACAGATTCTGGTCCGATGAAGCTGCTTGCAGCACCTTCCTTTGCCTTCCAGGCTAGTATGGCCAGAAATTCAGACCAGAGACAATCTGTTAAGTCTTCCTATCGAGGATAGTCGTTTCTGGCAATTTGCAACTGCACCAGAAGTGATCATTGGTCTGACAATCATCACATAAGTCCAATGGATTTGTTTGGGACCTAAACCCCAAGTGTTACCAGAAATCTTTCGACATGTCCTTGAGACAGTCTGGCTTCGTATAAAACTTTTTCCAAGTAAGCGTTCCATGTGAGTCTTTCATCAAGGACAATGCCAAGATATTTCAACACCGTTCCAAATGGAATGACCTCATCATTGAGGGAAAGTAGCGCTAGATTGTCCAGTTTTCTCCTCCTGGTGAAGGTGATTATCACAGTTTTGCTGGGATTGACAGATATCTGCTCCCTCAGGCACTAACTGTGAACACCGTCCTACGTACTTTGGAGGATATTACAAGGTCATCTGCATAAGCTTGCAGATCTACTTTTTTTCTGTCGAGGGCATCAAGCAGACTATCCATCAGGAGCGACACAGAAGGGGAGACATTATTTCACCTTGAGGGCAGCCTCTGGTGACCGTGAACCTAATGGCCTAGCCTTGAAGAGTCGTAGTTGCAGTTCTGTTTACCAGCATGGCATAGACCCAACCAGTTATGATCGATTTTATACATTTCCTAGTCAGAGACGATCCTATATATTTAGATAGTGCATTGTCAAATGCTCCTTCAATATGAAGAAATACAGCAACCGCAATCTCCCTGTTTTCAAGAGATTGGGGGATTTATTTGTATAAGTTGTACATAATATGCCATTATTTCCTGAATCTTCCCAAAGTACTGAGGTGGAAATTGTTCAAGTCATTTATTTGATACGAAACAAATTATTATTGCCATTTCGTCATTCTCAAGGCTAATTCAGTTGAGAAATACCTCAAGCCCACCAGAATGAATCAAAATAATGGTCAAATCAGATTGATAAATGTCTAACCCTCAAGTTTCGTGCCAGTGAAGAATCATAGTAGCAATAGTACTGAGTATTTGTACTAGATTAAAAATACACACTTGATACAAATTGATTATTCCAAAATGAATTTCAGAAATCTTGCTCTCCAGCTTCAATACAATGCCTTGAAAATTAGCTTTCAATCTTCGAAAACCGCTTGCGTTTTCCTTTGTGTCGACTTAGTTTTTGTCGCTCTTTCGGTGTTCGTTGTGGCTGAATATAGAAGGTTAGGTTCTTTCGTTTTTGTACATGTCACATCCACTCGCATCTCATCATTTCCGACTTCTATCACTTTGATTTGTCTTATGACCGACTTGAGCGTGTGTTTTTTTTAAAGACAAAACACAAGCACTACAGGAAAATCCTCAAGGCGCTCTCAGAGCGGTGCCTTTGCGAAAGTGGCGATCCACAATGGATTTGAATCGCTGGAGATTGAATCCATTTGGAAAAACGTTCTCAGAAAGTTTATTCCACATAAACGCAGTTCTCCAGATGAAAGAGTTCTTGAACAGTGAAGTTCGATGTATACCGAATTGAACCTCAAAACGATGAGCAGCCACAGTCCGTCGCGTATTTCTGATATGTACTGCTCTTGAACACCTTCCATCAAAGTATCTATAGAAAAGAGACAAATCTCCAACCTTTCTTCGATGTGCCAAGCTATCAAGGTTGCACGTGATGTTCAGGTCTCCAATCAGACGGATGGCTCTTGTCTGGATGGAATTCAGCAACTTCAGGGTATGCTCAGAAGCAGAGCTCCATACATGAGAACAATACTCCAAAAAAGTCTGATCTGAGCTTAAAAAAGCATCAAAAGTTGCTGATATTTGTACTGTTTTCTGGTTCGGAACACAGTGTTCCAAGCTTTTGAGAAGCAGCCTTTGCAATTCCAGCGACATAATTGTGCCAGGACATATTGGTGTCCATTTTAACCTCCAACAAACTTATCGAAGCAGAAAGCGGAAATATCTGACCTGACATTATTATATCCGGTTTGGAGACATCTATCTGCTTGAAGAAAACCGATGCCTGGGTTTTTGTGGCATTGAATTGGACCAGGATTACCTAGTGATTTGAAGAACCTTTATACAGCAATATGAGTTATTTTCTCAGGCAATACGCAGAAATATACTATTACTGAGATGTTGCCAGAAAAAATATTTGTTTAGCTGCAAGGCAACTGGAGCGGCGCGATGATAGGTGGACGCGTTCCTGGAATTCGATCTCGCGAAGGTCTACCCAGAGTGGCTCCAGATGTAGTTGTGAATGAAGTCCAATGAGATCCTTCTACAAGTTCACTTTGTGCCGTTGAAGATCTTTTTTGATGATGCCTAGTTCCTTCCTTCGTGTTACAGAGCCCGAAAGCACGATGCACTAGTGATTATTCTTTTGGTAGATCACGAACCCAACCACCATCAATCTACCAAAAAAGGAATCATCAAGACTCTAGTGGATCGTGTTTTCGGGCTCTGTAATACGAATGAAGGTCTTCAACGGTGTGGTTACTCCGAAGTGATGATGGAACAGATTTTGGCTAAAAGACAGCAACAGCCTCACAAGGAAGAGAAGCCGTTATAACCAGTGCTAGCCCTTCCCTGAGTCGGAAGATTGTCGTAAAGGATAAAAATAATTGGGTCAAGTACAACGTCAGAACCTGCTTCAGATCCGGAAACACCATCCGTGGCGCCTCACGAAAACCAGGCCACCAAACGCGGACTGCGATTCCAAGAATTGCATTTACCGAATACCCTGTGAGTGCGGAATTTCCTATATCGGTAAAACTAAGAAGGCATTGAAAGTCCGCATTGCCGAAAACAAGAGAAATATACAGCAATATTGGTAATAGCAGAGCATGTTCGGACTCATCAACATAGCATCAAGTGGTACCAAGCATAAATCATCCACAAGAAAGAATACTGGTTCAAGAGGAAGTTCAATGAAGGTGCATATTCATATGTTGTCCATTCAGCCAAGCTAGTGTAGATATACGCCACATATGGAGACTGTTAATAGAGCTGAAAAACCCCCAGTAAACCGGTGAAGTGGAGAAAGGGAAGAGGGAAGAAAATTTCAATTTTAATTGTTCAATTTGTAATTTTTTGCTCATTTTCATTTTATTGTATCTATTCCTCAATATTATTGTTATATTGAATAAGTATGTAAAACAAATTCTCAAAATCGTGTTAGTTACGCCATTTATAACTGAAGCACGGTTGAAACTATTTATCATATTTTTTTGATTTTTTGTTGTCTGCGTTCGGAACAGCAGAATATCTATTGGAATATTTGAATCGATAATAATAATAATAATGATCATTCAACAATTACAACAGAGGTACAATATTCATCACAAAAAAGCAAATATACAGTGCATTTCTTTAATGTCCCCCCTTTTATTTTCTCAACGGGTCAACGCAAAATAGTGAAATTAGGGATGATGAAATTGATGCATGAATACTTTATTTTGAAGTGAAATTGACAAATGAAACTTTCAAGATGGCGAATGGGCGCCATCGGGAAAAGAAATTCAATGAAAGGGGGTATTGTGACATATCTTTTAGAAGCTCCTGACAAATGCTTCAAAACACTGTAATATAATGTCAATATCTTCAACTACTACAAAATGGCAGAACTTTTAATAATTGCCTGAATACAGTGACATTCAACTACATAATATGAGGTAATAAGCTTGAGGTCAGTTCAGAAGATGGTCGAAATGGTTGCCTTGAACATCTTGACACATGAACAGCCTATCCTATTCACGCCTATTCACGCTGAACATTTTCACACACAGTAACGTTAATATCTCTACAAATATTTATTATGCTGTGCCATATATCCAATATAGGAGCAGGTTTAGTTTCATACACCTTTCGCTTCAAATAACTCCATTAAAAAAGTCCAAAGGTGTCAAATCTGGCAAGCGGGCTGGACATTCTGTAGGATCTCGACAGCCAATCCAACGACCAGGAAAAGTAGTATCCAAATAGTTTCACTTGTCTGGAGTACTGTGATGGTGCTCCATCTTGTTGGAAAACAATACCCATATCGAATTCATTGGGACTCGCTTCGACGATTTCAGTGATGAGAGGGTCAACAGTAGTTTCCAGCATATTCAAATACAGTTCCCCTGTTGAATTTTGAACAATATATAGAGGTCCTACAATATGGTTTCCCAATATTCCTGCCCAAACGTTAATTTTTTCTGGATATTGGGTATGTGTTTCCCGAAAAACGTGAGGGTTGGTGTCACTCTAATAACGGAAATTTTGTCTGTGAACACTGCTGTTTGAAAAAAATGTACATTCCTCACTGAAACAAATATTGTGGAGATAGGTAGAATGCCTTGCAATGGTTTCCGTCATGATTTCGTAGAATTCTGTTCTTTGATCAGGGCCATCTTCAGTTAATTGGTGTACCATTTTAATTTTGTGTGGATGATACCTATTCCTCTTCAAAAGTCTCCACACAGTAGAAGGAGACACCTCATAAACATTCGCGAGGGAATAAGTAGACTGTTCAGGAGTTGCTACCATCTCACCAATTATATGCACTTGCTGTCCTTCCGGAATGGACGGATGACCTGGGGGCTTTTTGTTATGTACACTACCGGTAGTTGTGAATTTGGATATACGTTCCCTCAAATATTTTCTATAGATAGGACGATTCGGAAAACGTTCATTGAAAATCCTTTCGGTCTCGTGAAAGTTACGCGTAGCACCGTAGAAAAAATCGCTTACATTTTTTCTTCCAATGGACGAGAATTGACTATGGCACCTTTCTACTAGTAAAACCGAAAACTAAATGAGAATATTCTAACTGAACAATGATGTTCATTGTCGTATTGATATTTTTTGTCGTTTTCATGAACAAAAAATAACTTATCAAACCTTATCGGGTTGTTGGAATATGACAGATAAAAAGGAATATTTTTAGAAATATCAATATTGATATGTTTGTCTTCAGGAAATTATTAAATGTTCCGCCATTTTGTTGCAGGTGAAAATATTGACTTCATATTCTAGGGTTGTGAAGTATCCGTCAGGAGCTTCAAAATGATGTATCCCAGGATCCCCCTTTCCTTCCATTTTTTTCCCAGATGGCGCCTAGTCGCCATCTTGAAAGTTTGATCTATCAATTTCACTTCAAAATAAAGTATTCATGCATTGATTGACCCGTTCAAAAAATAAAGGAGGGTGCATTGAAGAAATGCACTGTATAAGGAAAATGAAATTTATATTATATGTTAAGCCATGCTGAATTTTCCACAATCGGAAAATCAGTCAATATAGGTGAATTATTTTCACTATCGGTATACTTATGTCAAAATCAGAAAGTAAATGCTAGGTTGATTAAATTATTTTAATGTTTTTTCCAATTGATGATTTTTTTGGGAAAAAAAGGTTTTTGCTTTCTACTCTTCCATCTTGATACGAAAAAATATAGAAATCTTCTAAGTTGTCAAAATTCGACGATAAATGTTAATTGGTTTACTTCTTATTTTTTTAATTATATTTCATTGTCGACTACACTACTTAAGAATATCCTATCTTTATATATGATTGGAAACATTTCCATTTCTTGTCAATTTTATTTGTGAAGGCCAGTCCTTATATAATTTTATGCCTAGATAGAATACATTTCTCCAATATTTTTGTCACAACTTGGGACCTCCATAATTTCGCTTCTACCACGAGTGTCATGATCATGTTTTATAGGTTTGAATTCAATTAATGATCAGTGAATACTTCAAATCATTTTTTGGCAGTATAACTGTCTTAAATCAAGTACTTCGCTTGATCAAAAAACTTCCGTCAATAGGAAATTTGAATTTTTTATTTGAATGATCCTCAGGTAGTTAGCAGTCAAGGATTCCTACCCAACCCAAACTCTCATGAGATAAATGAGAATGAATCAATGCAAAAAAACTGCAAATTCAAAAATGCAGCCAATAAACTAATCTACCAATCAACATGAAAGTCCCACCATAAATGCATATCCAGCATATTTAAGACTCGAACAAGATCAAAGATTTCATAACGAAGCCGTAATGCAATTATACTGCAAATCAATTAACTGCAGACGAAAAAAAAAATGGCACGAGAAGAGGACCGTTCAGTGTTATCAGTTGTTTTTGCATTAGATCTTCTGTTTTGGCTCTCGAACATCTGTTCTACTATTTTATAGTTGAAATTTATATAACTGATGACTCAGTCATAACTAGACGATATTTTTCCTACTGTTTTTTGGATTAGCCTACTCTTTCTCTTGCATCAAATCTACTGCTGAACATAAATTTGATCTGGCAACACTGGCTGTGTTAGTATTGCCCAACTTCGTGTTTCGCAAACATAATATAAAAAAGTAAATGTAACCTCAGCTAATAACTGAACACAACATCAATTTATTCTGAGAAGGTACGAAGTTCGTTGGGTCATCTTGTTATTATTGATGTTTTGATACTTTGATAAAAAAGTATAGTCTATCCATTCCCAATTGGAATGGCAATAAAAATAAGAGTACAGTCATAAACATTTCTTGCCTGTGGCCCCTTGTAACCCAGATAGTTAGTAAACGTGCTATCAAATGTAGTTGAGGAATAAAGGCTCGGCTAGCTGGACTGGCTGAATACTAATTTTTTGTCCGTTTCACAATATTTTTTATCAGTGTCGTGTGTTCGTGGGGTTAGGTGAGGTAGTGAGTGGTTTTGCAAACCGATTTTTGAAAACTTTTTCCAGAGATCAGTTAACCTAACACCAAACTGATATTTTTTCACTCGACGCGCGTTTCGCTAACAAGGTTAGCATCTTCAGGAGAAGCAAATTGATACTGAATCTAAAGACAATGGTTAGCTATTTATACACCTAAAGTTTTTTGTCCGATGTGGACTTTGTTTGTTAAATGATGATTATCCTAATTGATTTTTCGGTAATTAACTAGTGGAACCACTACCTGCAAATTACTTTGTCAACAATAGATTAAAAAGCGGACAAATTAATTTGCAGGTATATGAACAGCTAACCCTTGTCTTTAGATTCAGTATCACTTTGCTTCTCCTGAAGATGATAACCTTGTTAGCGAAACGCGCGTCGAGTGCAAAAATATCAGTTTGGTGTTAGGGTAATTGATCTCTAGAAAAAAGTTTCAACTTTTGTACCAAACGTTCCAATCTCATCGTTTAAACCAATTTTTGTGAAAATCTTAGTGTTTTTGGATACTTTCATCAATATGGCTTTCTGGAGACCTTTTGAAACAAATAATAACATTACGTGTGAGGAATCTGTGTCAATCGACAGGGATCCGGAATTTGAAAATAAGGACTTACATTTACTGGATAATTTCTCCGTTTTTCACTAGGGAAACAGGATTTGAACTCACCTATAATAATTGCCAGTTTTTGATAGTAATAATTTCTCCTCAACAAAGTTTTACTTTCTTCGTTGAGGTTCTCCATACCGTGTTATTCACTTTTCATGTTTGAGAACAATAGTATTTCTTTCAATTCTATCTGAAATTGAAATCGTATCACTAATAATACTTCTGTGAAGATTCAACTGATAGAAAGAACAGAGTGGGAATTTATCAGTTACACTGATGCCGGTGCAATAAGAATTTCAAATGGAAATGAATGACGATCAGAACAAAGTGTTCATCAATACATCTTACAAACTGTAACAAACTGAAGTCATCTGTCACATCTGTCTATATATTTGAACTCAAAACTATTTATTTATTCCCTTTGATATATAACAAAACAATTCAATACATATTGTGCGTTTCTAAAGTATAACTTTGCCCTTTCCAATGTTCGAAGTAACGATCACATAAAACCTGGGCTGGAAAGTCCCGGACTTAAAGAAAGAAACGCGCTTTTTTTGTTCAACATTGGCATTATCCGTAAACGTTTCACTTTTGCCTCAAATAGACCCCTTTATTCGAGCGGAATTTTCTACCATGGATCATTTTTTTGAGGTATACGAATAGCCAGTAGTCGCTGGGAGCCAAATCTGGCGAATATGGTATACATGCAGGAAGATTTCAAAGCCCTTTTCATGCAATTTTGCCATCGTTTTCATTGATTTGTGACACTGCGTTGTCTTGATGAAGCAGCAATTTCTTTTTCTTCAAACTAGGTCGTTTTCCCGCAATTTAGGCTTTCAAACGCTATAATTATAATAATAATAATTAGAACTATTCGTTCCCCACCCTCAGGCTCATACAAGCTAATAAGCCTGCTGTAGTCCTTCTCGACCACCAGATCAAAACGATATTTGTCGTGGAGTCCACGTGTTGTGGATAATCCGCCGACCGCTGATCAGGTGGAATCCTTCTGGAAGGATATCTATGAACATCCGCAGCCAGTCAACTTAGACACTCCAGCCGTAGTGCAGTTCGAAACTTTCAACAGAGAGCTTCGACAGCCTGAGCTCAATGAACTGCGCAACCCGATAACCCCGGATGACGTTCGAAGGGCCCTTGTTGGTTCCAAGAACTTCGCTGCTCCAGGCCCAGATGGGCTGAACACTTATTGGTGGAAAAATCTACCAAGTACCCACCACCATCTGGCCAGAGTTTTCAACTCATGGCTGGATGGAGAGCAGCCGATTCCGGATTGGTTTGTCGAGGGGCGGACCGTTCTTATCCCCAAAAGCGGAGATTTGTCGATTCCTAAGAATTACAGACCGATAACATGCTTGAATTCGTGTTATAAGTTGTTTACAAGCATCTTATACACACGAATACTCACCGCAGTTGACCGAGTGTTCGAACGGATATATGAGCAGAGAGGGTCGAAGAGAGGA
>NW_019292486.1:14313-54685 GCF_000500325.1 Leptinotarsa decemlineata | reverse complement strand
ATCGAATTTGGATGTTTTGTCTTCTCTATTTTTGAGTAACTTTTCCAACGTACTGCCTGTTCTATATGAGATTTTAACATCTTGTTCAAAAATGAAGCATTTTTTTCAACTATATTCTCAGGTTCGATTCGTGTCAAAAGTTCTAAAAGTTTACATTGAAAGGGTTATTTTTTTCGGAGTGACTAATTTTTGGGACAGAAAGTTTTTGGCTTTATTCCTTTCTTTGGAAGATATATGTCATCTACAATACCCCTCGGTTTCTCGAGGAGTATTGTAGATGACATATAATAAGGAAAAATAAGTTTAGGTTAAGGATGAACGAAATTTCGACTTTCAGAAAGGACAAAAACCAAGATAAATACATCTCAGTTCCATACCACCAATATACGAGGAACTTTGGAAAGATTTTCAAGGAATTAGGTATGAAGGTGGTTTTTAAAACAAGTCATACACTACAGAGCCTTTTGGGAAGTCCAAAAGACAAAGTCGAGAATTCGGAAAAGTCTGGAATTTACGAAATTGAATGTAAGGACTGCGATGCAAAATATTATGGACAGACAAAAAGATCTATTAAAGTAAGATATAAGGAACACATAGCACACTTAAAATATGGAAGACCTGAAAAATCAGCAGTCGCCCATCATATTTTGCAAAAAAACCATTTCATAGACTTCAGTTCATTAAGATTAGACAAGTTAGACAAGTTAACAACAACAGGCAACTAGATGCCTATGAGAGTGTAGAAATAAGTGAACACAATAATTATGAATAATGATGACGGACCTATACCAACAAAATAAAATAATGTTGTTGGGTTTACTGATTACTACATAAGGACACATTGCAAAAATAAATTTGGATAGGCAATATTGTGAAATTAATTTTTATATAGCTGAAAATTGTTTTATATAAACATATATTGTAAAATAATAGATAAGGCAAAATTGTAATATTAATTGAGGTTGGTATGCCCGGATGGTCTACCTGTATGAGTTACCTTTTAGCATAAATAGGATTAGCTCGCACTAGTCCTTTGTTTTAATTTTCCTCTTTGAAGATGATCACTTGGTGATCGAAACAGGTGTCGAGGTGTTAAAAATAACGATTTGGTGTTGGGAAAAAACTCCAGTAATATTCATTACATTATATCTACATCCAATGCGTCCAATTTCACAGACAAGCCGGAAACATAAGCTATGACGTTAATTGAGAGATACCTATGTGTATTTTTGATGGGTTTGTGGTTATAGTGGAATCTGTTAATGTTGTGTGTATTGCTTTCACCAACTTCATTGAGAGATCTACCCACAAATTTCTCCGGATATGTGTTTTTTTTCCAGAACCGTTTTTAGTATTTGAGATAGACAAGAAAATTATAAAAAATAATTGAATATGAAAACAATAAAGATAGTGCCAATAACTGGTTCGATATTGAAAATTAATTCTGACGATCCTCGTGATGCTCTGTGTGAACAGAAAACTAAAAACTACTGCTATAACCTGAAAATTAACATGGTTGGGTTAGGTTAGGTCGCACTCGGCCAAATAAACCCAGCTTCTTAACGAAACCGATTAGTTGGTATGGTGAGTGGTTTTTCAGGTCAGATGATGAGAGTACCGAACTCTAAAACTCTGATTCGGTCCGCAGCGGGGCAGGCACAAAGTATGTGCTCCGCTGTTTCAAATTTTTCAAACAGAGGCGACACACACTGTATTCCGACAGTCCGAGTCGGACAGTAATTGACAGTAATTGTTAGACATCGTAGTTCATCCCTAAAGGGATGCCGATGTCAGGTTCTGGTCCGATGAAGCTGCTTGCAGCACCATCCTTTGCAAGGAAATCAGCAGCCTCATTGCTTACCAGGACAGTATGACCAGAAACAATCTGTTAAGTCTTCCTATCGAGGAGAGTCGTTTTTGACAATTTGCTACCAATTTAGACGTTGCTTGGTAGGAGCCAAGAGCTTTCAACATCGCTTGACTCTCCGAGAATATTTTTAATGACTTTTGTATGAGGTTGGATTCTTCCAATCTCTCCGCACACAATTCAATAGTGAAAATTTCTGCTTGAAATACAGTCGCATAGATTAAATGAACATGGTACAAATATTGATCTGCGAAACTGGGGATGATATTTCGAAATTGGAATTGTTATAAAACTCTTTTTCAATGTGACTGGTGTAGGCAAGTAATATTGGAGATCATACAAGTTATTGAAATATTGCTTATCATATATTATGTTCGAATTGTAGCAGCATTAAGAAAAAACAAATCATTCATCAAGTTCTCTGGTCAACGAAACGAATGGATTGGTGTTCTTACTACCACGCCAGGCTGCAGAAGTGGTATTGATGAACTCACCAATATCGAGTATGGTCTGACAAAACAGTGAATAAATGAACGAACTTGAAGACCAGAATAGGTTGAAACGATACTGGCCCTGTACGGAACCAAATCGGTAATGGCGCCCTGCAGCAAATGGTGTTATTGTACCCCCGATGGGTGAGGTTCAACACTTGAAGATACGAGTCCTCCTAAATGATGCCTCATCGTTAGGAATGTGAATCCGTTCGAAAGGATGTATGATGCCAATTAGTCCCACTAACGAAACCGTCAGGAAACGCAGCGCCCTCTTGTCGTATTAACCTAGTCACAATAATGCGAAGTATTGCCGTGGCGAACCTTCTTCTCCTAGGTACTTACTGACTTTATGGACTAATGAAATAACCAGAAAATACAAATCCGAGTTATCGCCTACTCAACGGCAGGATATTTTATAAATGTGCTTGCAACAAATTTTGGAGTAGTAGATGTCGAATCTACATCGACCAATCAATTGGAATCTTTTCAGTGAGTCAGAATGTCTGCCGTAGAGGATATTCCTAAAGATGGTCCACAGTTACAATCACAGAGATACAAATTTCGATCTGGATGTCAACGTGACAGGATCAGGATCGCGTTTCCTTGCTGCTGGGACAGCATCTCCCTGAAATTGTCATAGGAGATCAACTTCTCAAACCACACAATTATGTTGTTACTGGAATGAAAAAAAATGTATCTTGGTTGAATATACCCACACAGTTTGGGTCCACCTACCTACCGATAAAATACACTTGGAAACACACATGAGACCGATCGAAAATAAAACTGGAGAGCTACTTCAATTGGTATCGCTTCAGAATAACTATTATAGAGCTACTAACCGGACATTGTCCAATTAGAGTACACCTGAAACAAATAAAATTGTACAATAGAAACCTCAACCGCAGGCAATGAATGTAGAGGGACAGGACTAGTTCGTCATGTCACTGGCTCACTGGTGGCGAAAAATTAATGGATAAACCAAATTATATCCAGTACAATCTAGATTAGTGGACAAATTGTTAGTGGGTGTTGAAAAAATGAGGGATTGTATACAGTTTTTTTACAGACTTGAAAAAAAAATGACAAGTGTAAAAGTATCAAAAATGCATTCGAAGTGTTTTCATGTTGACTCTTCGAATCAAGACAATTTCGTCATTTTTCTCAGAGAAAATTACCACCGACTTTATCGGTGAGGAGAACATGGTACACAGTAGCGATATTTTTGGTGTCATAAACTGTAATTTTCACAGCATTGAGATTTTTTCTCAAGGAGGTCAATGAATTGGTCTAAGAATATACGCATTGGAGAGTCAAGTTGAACCCTGCTGATGGCAGGTTTTTTTAACAAGCTCTTCACTTCTGATCTATTTACCCAGTCAAAGAAGGGCAACAATATTTATCAGCCACAATACATGCTAAAATGATACATAATCAACAGTAGAGATGAGAATTTGGAGGAAAAGATTCACATGGATAATGCTGGCATGAACGTTCATAGCAAATTCTAACACTGTTGCCGATAGTTTTGTAACTCATAAAAATA
Organism: Leptinotarsa decemlineata; assembly: GCF_000500325.1. Taxonomy (NCBI): domain Eukaryota; kingdom Metazoa; phylum Arthropoda; class Insecta; order Coleoptera; family Chrysomelidae; genus Leptinotarsa; species Leptinotarsa decemlineata. The sequence continues at coordinate 50,778 of NW_019292486.1, read as the reverse complement.
ATAAACAATTCTTTATATATTTTTTCGTTGTTGCAACCACACTCTACATGCAAAACAAATGAGCTTGAAAGAAGTAACTGTTCAAGTATGATTTAGGAGAACGTCATGAAGCCATCATAGAGGGCTGCTTTTCTTGCCAGAAGTTAAGAAGAAATACTCGCAGTATCCTCGCTCTTAATATTGAAGGAGCATTTAACAATGCAGGGCCTGAATCTATTGGGTCAGCCCTGACTGGAAAAGGCATAGAGTCGATCATAACTGGAAGGATCTATGCCATGCTGGTAAACAGAACAGCAACAACGACTACGAGGCCAATAGGTTCAGGGTCACCAGGGGTGCCTTCAAGGTGGGGTACTATCTCTCCTTCTGTAGTCGCTCCTGATGAATAGTCTGCTTGATGCCTTCGTTAGAAAAGAAGTAGACCTGCAAGCTTATGCAGATGACCTTGTCTTCTTGGCAAGGTCCACGTCGGGAAGGGTAGCGTGTAATATCCTCCAAAGTACAATAGACGTGGTTCACAGTTGGTGCCAGAGGGAAAAGATGTCTGGCAACTCCAGCAAAACTGTGATAATCCCCATCACCAGAAGAAGGAAGTTTCACTCAATGGTGAGTCATTCCATTCGAAAAGGAGGTAAAATATCTTAGCATTGTCCTTGATGAAAATCTTCCTGAAATACTCATTTAGAAAAGGTTTCACGAAAATACAGACTGTCCCTATGGACATGTCGAAGGATTTGTGGTAAAACTTGGGTTCAGGTCGCAAACAAATCCATTAGATATATGTGATGATTGTCAGACCAATGATCACTTATGGGGCAATTGCCTGGTAGCCTGGGACTTTACAGAAAACAGCTCAGACAAAACTCCCAGGAATACAGAGACAAGATTGTCTGGCTATCTGTGGTGTCATCAGTACCACACAATCAGCGGCCATGAAGATACTTCTATATCTATCACTTCTCTACATTTTTCTGGAGAGAGCGGCTAGATAGACTGCATATAGACTTGTGCATATCGCCAAATGGATGAAGCAATCTATTGCAGAGTACACTAGACGTCTGGCTGACACTGAAAGTGACAGCATCCTGGGAATTCCCTCTAACATTATGCTTCCAACTGTCAACTACAAACTGCCTTATACAATAATTTTACCGAGTAGAGAAGATTGGATCCTCCGAGAGATGGAAATTTCAAGAACAGATAGTTGTTGGTTCACAGATGGATCAAAAACACAATCCGGTTCTGGTGCAGGTGTTTTCAGTCGCAGACACAGGATTGAGATATCAACCTGCCTATATAGGGACCTATGGGACTGTATTTCAAGCAGAAATCTATGCTATGGAATTTTGTGTGGATAGATTGGTAGAATCCAGTGTCACGCACAAGTCAAAAAAAATATTTTTGGACAGTTGAGCGGCATTGGAAGCTCTTTGTTCCCACCGAGCAACGTTTAAGTTGGCATCAAATTGCCAAACACGACTCTCGTCAATAGGAAGACTTAACAAATTGTCTCTGGTCTGAATTCCTGGCCTTACTGGCTTGGATGGCAATGAGGCTGCTGAATCCCTTGTAAAGGAGGGTGCTGCAAGTAGCTTCATCGGACCAGAACCTGTCATTGGCATTGCGTTAGGTTTTGCCAAACAAATATTGAACACCTGGCTGGCAAAGAGATTAAAAGACTTCTGGCAAAATCTTCCAGGATTGGCTTACTCCAAGACATTCATTCACCCTTCGAAGATTGAAACCAAACAGTCATCGAACTACAGTAGGGATGAACTACGATGTCTAACAGGCCTCCTTACACATGCAGAGAGTCGGACTGTCGGAAAACTGTATGTGTCTCCTCCGGAAAATGATGAAACAGCAGAGCATATACTTTGTGCCTGCCCCGCCGCGGACTAAATCAGGTTTTCAGAGTTTGGTAGAGCAACACTTCTACCATTTGACCTGAAAGATCACTCATCATATAAACTGGTCGGCTTCGTCAAGAAGTTGGGTTTATTTGGTCGACTTTTAATAGGTGTGACACATTATTATGTGTCACACCTTGTAGGAGATAAAATTTGACTTATAAGGAACTCTGTCATCCTCACTGGTGGACATTTGATGTTTCGGAATAAGACACTTGCCTTATTGGCTCATCAGCACTAATCTGGATAACATTATAAGATTCATAAAATTACGACTTTATTTCAGTAATGAGTTCAATCTACTCATTCGCTCATTTAAATAAATCCCAGCCTTAGGAATCTTGTTCAAATTGTATTAAGTTAATTTTTTCAGAAGATTCTCATTTTTTTTGTATAAGATGGAGAAATAGAAAGCTGAAACCTTTGTTTCCTTAAAATGAATCTATCCTGAAAATATAACCCTTCTAATGAATTGAGTCTTGTACACATTATTTTGATGAAATCATATTCATAGAAAAAAAATATTCAAAATTCTGCACATATCTTCAAGTCATTAGCTTATTTGGTATTTCTAATATTTTTCAATTGGTATTATCTTAATGATTTTTGATTCACATTCATCCATATTGAAATCTAAGAACTAATAAATAAATTCATCATTCACAACGCATGATAAACAATTCTTCGCTTCTTCAAGGATATTGTTTCACAATTACAGCAACTAATGCGCAAAAACTATCGAACGATGTCATTACAAAAAACAATTCCTTATTCTGAACCAAAAATTTGTGATGTCTCAGGTAGTACATATTGAGATGAAGTTGAGAAAGTTCAGCTAAAATAAATTGATTCCCTTGAATAACTTCACCTTACATGTCCGCGTTTCTTCATTGAAGTTTTACTGAAATTTGGTGTAGAGTATTCGTTTATTACACTTTGTATATCTCACTTCCACTCACTAATCTCTCCTTCGCTATTCTACAACGAATGAATTTCTTTATTAATCCGGTCAAATTGGACCAAAAAGTAGGAGTAAAGGTACAAAAAATCCGCACCCAGTTCAAGGCTGATGGTTTTGCCGATAGGCACATTTTATGGATCTGCTGTGGTTCTGTTAAATTTGAAACTATTGAATAATGAAAGATATTGGCAAGGGTTGAAAATGGTAGAAGCGGTGTGAAATTAAAAAAATTGGTCCGAGTCAAAATTCTCTAGTACTTCTACCTCCTATTCTTCTTGTTTTCCTTCCGCACTTGTTCTTCTTTTTTATCCTGGGTGCAAGTAAATTGCCTCAATAGTGATACATCGCATGTCTCCCCGTTGGTACCAAACGCATCCTCAACTGTTGGTGACTCAACATTAGAACAGGACCGGCCTTGACAATTTGTACTTGCTAGAGAACAAAACAGTCGTCCAACTTTTTTGCAACCACATTTTCCACTATATCTCTTTCTAAAGTAACAGAAAAATCTGTTTAGCAGTTTTTCCGACGCAGGTGGGAATAAAGTCTGAACTGGTTCTAGTGTATTGTCGACCAACTTCCAACCCCAGTCTTTTGGGTCTAGCTGATAACCAAGCTACACTTGAACTTGGTAATATACCCGCAAAATATGTTGATGAGCAGCCGCTTAGGTTGGAGAACGCAAAGCACTTGTTTTTTATTTGGAATATTCTTAAAAAAACACGCATATCTAACATATCTAAGTACGTAGTTTTTTAGAAGATCAATAGATAGAGAGAAGAAAGCGAATTCCGTTGGTGAGAACTTCTTGTGGAGTTCAATTCCTCTTTTCGGAAACTTCAGCATATTTTCTCAAATATTTTAAAAACTGTTGGTTTGCCCGTCCTGAAAAATGCGGACGTCGTATCATAGCTAGTTGTTGCATGATTCTGACATTTTGCAAAAGTAGATGAACTTTTCGATGAACATATTTCTGAACATATGAACATATTTCCTGAGCTTTTCCAGAAAAAAAAATGGTTTTTTCGATTGGAATTCGAGCACTCCAGAGTAGCGCTCAAGACTGATAGTATTGAATGTATTGGGTATTATAAAATAACCTGGGACTGGGAAAATAAGTACTCAGAAATTTTTCACAGACAATTATCTAATCTCCAATTTTTGTCTGAACTAATTTTATGATAAAACTTACCGTTTTGCTCAAAATCGCGAAAACCTCGTTTTTGTGACATTTGACTCCGAGTAATTTTTTTCCAGGTATCAGATCAATGAAGATTCTTTATATTCCATTTATGATTGTGTTTTCAATATCCTACCAACTTTGAGCTGGGTGCGAATTTTCGTATCCTCGGATGTCGAAATTGGCCGGATTATATATCCTCGACAAAGGAAACCGAGTCAGCGTTATCAGTGACGTAATCCGCATAACAACATATAACATCCATCTTCGGTCGTTGATATTATATTAATATCTCAATACCCTACATTTGAAATACTCGAAAAGTCGGCATCGTCAATTATTTTCCTCTGTTTTAACAGTTTTATCAACTTACTCAACTTCGGGGTTCCCAAATGGTTTTTAGGGAAAAATCTGCTCAATTTGTTTGATCATATCCTAACTAAACATTGTTATAGTAAGGAAAAAAGAATTTGAGGTTTGTATTGTTTTTAGCCTCTACTCATGTAGATATCCTTCTGCTAGTCTGGCCTACATCGTAATAATAACACTCTCCATAAGTGATACGGTTAATACCTTGATTTTAATACATAGCATATTTGAAATACATTTCCAAAATTGAATGAATGTTTGTAACATATGGTAATGTTCCTTTTCCAACAGTTAAAATGAAACGAACTATCACCTTTAAAGTATAATGAATTCATTGTCCAATACTATATATATTTCCTCAACTTTTTATATACTTTATGGAAATGTCAGTGTCCCAAAAGTTCAGAGTAAATGGTATATGAAAATAAACAAGCCTCTGTGTCTCCATAAAATCATCTCAGATACATTGTTAAATCGTTCATACATGAAAGAAATAGGGGATCTGTTACATCAGTATGTATAAAGAACAAAGAACTATAGTATTATGCGGAGATCAAGTAGCTGAGATAAAGTACCGATTGTTCATGTCAGTGATACCTAAACAATCTGAGGATATCCTCATTCGATTTTACTGTGTTGTGATTTGAATAATTTGATGCGCATACAAATATAGCAGATAATATGTCTTTAAAAAATATGTTTTTCCATTAACCTCAACGAACGACAACCCTTAGAAGTCGAAACGTATGCGAGCTAAGGACTAAAGAGGTCTTACCTTTTAACATGTGATTCCTAACACGGGTTGGACGATAGCAAATGAAAATCGATCGTCCAGCCTGCGGCTTGGACCACCGACTCACACAGCGGTCGATTGAGTGAGGGAACAAAGCACCCTTGTTGAACCGACCGGCTACCGACCGATAATGATTGATAAAAAACAAAATACTTCATAGATGCATTATACGAATATTCAGAGCTATGATAAATGAAATTCATAGCTATTTGTGAATTCAGATGAATCACACAAAGTGTAATAAGAACTTACCTTGGGCCTAAATAATGATAGATACTACATTTTCAAGTGTGAATATGTTTGCATCATTTCAATGCGTGGTGAAAATTGAGGAAAATCTACATAAGGAAAAATACAACCACCATCACAATTACAGGGGCACAAGATTGAACGTTTTGTTCGAAGAATTTTCATTTGGTTGGTCACTGAACATTTCTTTGGCTACCTGGAGTTTGTAAGTGAGGGCAATGACATATTTCCTTATGAGGACGCCATCTGTTAGATCGACAGAGAGTACAAGCTTTGACCTCGGACGAGATTCGTTCTCTGTCTTACACTGCAGCTTTCACTGCAAGGCAACCAGTTGTAAACTAGAGACCTGACACATTTTCAAAATTTATTGAATACGTTTTAAAATACCCCGAGAAATATATAATCCATCCAAGGTCTAGGGATTGCATTTTTCAAGCTTGACGTTTTGTCTACAATTACGGATGACATCATTAAAGGCGATGGGCTATGGACGGAGTGGTTTCGTTTTTCTCACAGCAGTTACTGTTCTTCACTATCAAATATCAATATGTTTGGTTTGGGGTCAGTTCGGCGCAGATATTGAAATTTGTTTTGGTTCATTTCGAACAGTTCTGATTGCGTTCCTGAAGTGTTTAGGTTTTGTGCCAACCGATTCGAAACTATTACAAAACAATAATTATAAGTTTGAACATTGGAGTTGGGATGCACTATTGATTTTTTTTTCTGTCGGTGCAATTTCTTTTTTCTACATAACCTCATTCTTAACAATGATCAGACAAGATTTACATCATCCCGCGCTAAATATTGATTGTGAATTTCATAAACTCAAATATTTGTTTGAAAAATCACGCATTCAATTGAACTTCAACAAAGCTCCTTATGATAGAATAGATTTGGAACTGGGGCAAATAAATTGGGTCCATTGTTTCATGGAGAAAAACGTGGATACAGTAGTTGAAATATTCTATCAAAAAATCAATGATGTGATGAAAAGAAATGTACCGAATTATAAACTCAAAATAAAATTTTCAACTTCATGATGGATACTATATACACTATAATTGCAAAAAATAAAGTACACAAAAGATTTAAAAAATATGGAGAACAACATCTGTATCAACTTTTTTCTCAATTACGTAAACATTCCAAACGGTTGATTCAAAGGAAATACGATAACTATATAAATAATATCGAAAATGAAATCCTTATTGATTCTAGTTTCTGGAAGTATATAAAAACAAAAAAACAAAACAATTTAAATATACCTCAATCTGTATTTTGTCAGCAGTCACCGGAGAAGGCATATGTGAATTATTTTCTGAATATTTTAATAGTGTATATATTCACGACCCGCTTGCAAATGACCGTCCAATGCTTAATAATAATCTTGACTACTCTGTTAGCAATTAATGATATAAACATACGGAAGTGTCCTGGTATGGATGGCATACCAGGGATATTTATAAAAAAATGTAAAAAGAACCTGATACCACCCCTTTTTCTATAATTTATCTTGACAGACAGGAAGAGTTCCTAGTAAGTGGAAATCTTCTAACGACATGCCACTCCTCAAAGAGGAGGAGTAATAAGCGTAACGTTGAGAATTATAGGCCTATTAGCAAACGATGCATTCCCGGAAATTTGTTTGAAAAAATTATGCATAGAATTATTTCAGATCATGCACAAAATAAAATAATAGTTCAACAACATGGTTTTCCCCTGTAGATCCATTGATACTAATTTAATCGAGTTTACAGATTATGTGTTAGAGAGTATGGATGATTAGATGCAAGTGGATGTGATTTATACGGATTTCAGCAAGGCTTTCGATAAAATAAGTCACAACTTGATCATTGAAAGACTCGCGGAGATCGGGATAGAACAACATCTTCTGGTGTGGATTTCGTCATACATTACAGAAAGGCATCAAGTTGTGGATGTTAACGGTTACCAGTCAGAACCTTTTGTGGTTACATCAGGTGTACCAAAGGGGAGTCACTTGGGACCATTATTTTTTATAATTTATATTAACAATATTGTTGAAGTATTTCAACATTCCAACTTTTTGTTATATGCCGATGACCTCATGATTTATCGAACCATCAAAGAAATTCAGCACTGTGAGAGATTGCAAAATGATCTTGAAGCATTTGCAGAAATCTGTGGCAATAGTAGCGCCTATACTTAAATCTCGATAAATGTCACAAAATAACTTTCACCAGAAATAGAAATCCCATTATCAATATCAAATAGGAAATCACACAATCAAAACAGTTAATGAATTACGTGATTTGTGAGTGATAATGGATTCCAAAATGATTTTTAGATCCCACATTGAGAAAACCGGTAATATGTGTAATCGTTTATTGGGTTTCATTATAAGAAATACAAGACGTTTCAGAAATGCAAAAACACTTCTTAATCTACATTACTCTTATGTATATAGTCGTTTCGACTTTGCATCTGTCGTTTGGAGTCCACAATATTCGATTTACCAACGGAGAATTGAAAGTGTTCAAAATAAATTCGTTAAACAATTGGCGCGTGAATGTGACATTTCTATAATCAATGGAAATATCCGTACAGTTTCCAAAATAATTCTTTGTTGTCTCTTACAGATAGAAGAAAAATGTCAGATATATTAATGTTGTACAAATTATTCAATAAACGTGTCGATTGCCCTACGTTGATAACAACAATTTCATTGAATACACCTTGCAGAGACTTGCGAAACCATGATCTCTTTGCAACCTCCTGAAATGCACTAACTTACGAAAAGCTCCCAGATTTGACAATATAAGTATCGAAGTTTTGAACTGGAATTAGCACATTGAATGGGTGAATTGATTAATTTATCATTTTTCAATAGCATAGTACCCAATGAAATAAAAATTGTATCCCATTTTCCATTTCAGTTCGACGGTTCTTTCCAAATTTTTTGAGAAAGTGATGCATTCCAAATTATTTAAATATTCTAAGGTAACAAAATTATTGTATCATGGTCAATATGGATTTCCAAAAAAAAATGTGATACAGTATCTCTTCAAATCAAGTCGGATTAAAATATGAAATGCGTACTACTGTCATTAAACCTCATTGAAGCATTCGTGTTTCTGATGTTGGAAATTGCTTACCATGAGAAGATGTAGTCCACCTTTTGTCTGCTTCGAGATAGAAATTCGAGAATCTCCGATAAAAGTGTCGTTTTCTATCTAGCAAAAAGGCTGAGTGAAAAATGTTTACGTTTTCAACGTTGAAAATGATGAATGTGCACAGAAAGGTCCCTTTCAAAAATGGGATTCCAAAAAAAACCCTTCACATTCCTTGCCTTGGTGTTGTAAAGTACTTATGTGTCAAATTTGAGCTTTCTAGGCTGGACGTTGTTGCATTAGTATTTTTTCATACGGAAAAGAATGAATAATTGCTCAGCTCGGCTCGATCTGGCTCGATTTTATCTTGATTATTTTATTTTATTCGTTTTACTGTATTTTCATTTCAGGCTTCATTGCGTGAAATGAAAATACAGTAAAACGAACTAGTAAAAACTTTCAAAATGATCCTTTAACTCTCTCTAGTTTGTTTTGGGACCTCTGGTACATTATGCGAATCGGTTCGGGAAGGATGTTCCTAGATGATGCCCCGATAAGGCGGTAGTTTAGAGTAACAATGCGGCCTGGATGGAAGTACCACGGCATGGGATGTCGCCCTCCATTGATCTCTAGATTGCCATCGTTTTCTTGCGGGAATTGATTCATTTCGGTATACCGAGACTTTATTCTCCGGTAGATTCGTGGGCAATGCGCTGCTGAAGAGGAACGGCTCATCGATTCCCTCGATGCATCCAGATCGACGATATGTGTCGAACTGTTGACGTTCTTCGATATTTATTATTTTATATATGTTATGTGATTTCTAATATAACATATATTTGAAGCTGCAGCTTAGTTGAATGTAAATGGTTCACTGATTGAACACATCACACTTATCTGTATGTTTTTAAAAAATCTGTTTAAATCTGTTTCAAAATCTGTTTTTCTGTTAACCAGCTGTCGCCCACATACGAACGACAACTCTCAGAAGTTGAGAAACTTGTGCGAGCTGTTGAGGAACTAATGAGGTCTTACCTTTTAACGTGTGACTCCTAACACGTAGCAATTCTAATAATAAAATGTCCCAATTTGTGTAGTTTACGGGTATTTTATATAAACAAATACGATCCCGTAGGTGTCCGAATGACCGAGCAGTTATATGAGAAATAATAGCTATTTATCAAAATGATTTAGACTTTCGCGGCTGAGGTTTTCAATGTCACTGTTTTTCAAGTTTGAAAGCCGTAGATATTTGGAAGTTCTTCCTGATGTTTCGCTAGTGCGAGTGGCTAGCTTCTTCAGAGGTTTAACCAACATGGCTTTTGGTGTCTTCGTGTGAAACTATCGTGACTTCCTATATTTAGAGCAGTAGACAGTCAACACTAAAAATAGTACAATAAAGTATCGAGAATTGGTAATAAAATTTATAACATTTATAAATTCCATCAAATATCAAAAATTGAAATATATCAGCGATACCTGATGAAAGTGATTTAAAATTTGTGAAAATATATCCATTTATATTCGACTAGATGATTTATAATGGATTTGCAAAAATCATTCATTTCCCTGAAGAAGTTCAACGTTTATTCCTTCGGTTGACAAAATCCTCTTTGGCAACTCAACAGCCATTGTTTTGTTTTTTATGTTTTTGTTGAAGAGACCAATACTATTTATGAATATTTTTGGAGTTTTTTCCCAACACCAAATCGTTATTTTTAACACTTCGACACGTGTTTCGATCACCAAGTGATCATCTTCAAAGAGGAAGATTAAGAGGAAGTTTCAATCTTCCTCTTTGAAGATGATCACTTGGTGATCGAAACACGTGTCGAAGTGTTAAAAATAACGATTTGGTGTTAGGAAAAAAACTCCAGTAATATTCATTACTACACCAAAGGTTCCAAAACAGTGCATCAGAAATACTATTTATGTTCTTCATTTCGACAGGAAGTGAAGAATATAGTTTTGGTGCAAGATAATGACGCTGTCCTATAATGTTTTATCGTAGCGTGGTACGATTCACGAATTATATTTACTTCTGGTATTATGTTGATGGCCACAAATTTGAAAGGTAATTTTTTGTATTGAGAATCATAGCCAAACAAAACTCTGTCTGACATCAAATGAAACTGATTGGTTATACGGCTGTTCATTTCAAAATGATTATCAAAATTCATCTGTGAATTTTGTGTTCAAGTTTTTCAGGTGATTTTCATTTACATTACCATAACTATAATAACGTAGTTGAATTTGATTCTTCTGAATTGAGTGTCAGAGTGTCATATTTGAACCATTTATCTGTAATCTTGAAATCATCTTCCACTTCTGACTTCAATATCAAATGAAAGTGATTGGTTATACGGCTGTTCATTTCAAATTGATTATCAAAATTCATCTGTGAATTTTGTGTTCAAGTTTTTCAAGTGATTGTCATTTACATCACCATAACTATAATAATGTAGTTGAATTTGATTCTTCTGAATTGAGTGTCAGAGTGTCATATTTGAACCATTTATCTGTAATCTTGAAATCATCTTCCACTTCTGACTTCAAGGATTTCCATCACTTAGATTCATAAAATAAAGAGGTGTCATCTCCAAAACCCATAATTTTGCTTTAAGTTTTTAAATTCAGTAAGCTATTGATATATAGAGTCAACAAGAGAGGGCCCAATACCGTTCCTTGTGGCACTCCATATGTACCAGTCATTGGTTCACTCAAAATCTCGCCAATGTGAACTTTTCACCCACGATCTGTTTAATAACTCTTAAAATTATTGAGAGTGTTACTTCTCATGCAATATTATTTCAATTCATTTTTTATGTCTCACAGTATCAAAGACTTTAGAGAGATCAACAAATATACAAAGCGATGGGTTAATTTTATCAAATGAATTTTATACATACGTTGTGAGTTGACAAATTGCATCATCCGTTGATTTTTTCTCTCTAGAGCCATATCGATAAATGGAAATTGAGTTAACTCTTTTACAAAACCTAGAAATTCTGATTTAAATATCTCTTATAAATGAGTCATGGGAATTTTCATCTCATAGAATATATGTTTCAAACCCATCAATTCATTAGATTACGAAATTTATATGATATGAAAGCTTTTTTTTTAAGACAAAACACAAGCACTACAGGAAAATCCTTAAGGCACTTTCCGAACGATGATTGTGCGAAAGTAGCGATAGATCCCTGGGGAAAGTATTCCAGAGATACCCATCGAGGGCCACTTGCAAGAAACGTTCTTTCAGGAAGCTGAAGAGCCATACACAAAAATTATCCAACAAGCCAAATCATCGAAGCTTGGCCAGCAAAACCTCATGCCACCCACTGTCAAAGGCCTCAGAAATATCGAGAGCAATAGCTCTTGATTCTACATTTTTCTCGATTGCGTTATCCCAAATTTGGATGACATTCGATAGAAGGTTGCCTGTTGATCTTGATATTCCTGAAAGCCATAATGACGATCGCTTGATCGCTCAAGATATTGAAGCCTTCCAAATATTTGAGGATATGGTGGTTTACGACTTTCTCCATGATTTTTGTTGCAAGATTTATCTTCTTCATCAAGAAACATACAATTTTTTATAAGAATTGCCCATGTTAGGATCAAGTTGAATATTGTATTTACACGGTAAATCTCGCAACAACCCTTTAATGTCATATAAATTGAGTAATGTGATAAATTGATAGTTTTAATTTAATTCAAAGTGTTTTTTTTCTTTCAGGGCATGTAAATAAAATTTTGCTCTCAAAAATGTTTCTATTATCTTTCTTCAAAAAAAAAATATATTGTTTGTTTGGTTTTCAGCCATTTATTCTAGAAGAAAGCAAGAGAGGACGTTGAAATTCAACTGAAGAAGGTTCGTTGAGTAACAGTATCAATTAAAAAAAACAATTGTTTTCTTGCCGAGGTTTCGAGTTTAATTAAATTCTTCTTCGTGGATGGGGTAGTTTTTTCGTGTTGATTATATTACTATTTTTAAAACCAGCAGAAATATTAGATGCATATTAAAAAAAATGAAAATAATCGCAACTGACAAACTTTCGAGACAACACCAACACTAAACGACATGAAACAAACGAATTCGTTTTTTTTTCAATTATCCTGTTACCCAACCAACCTTCCTTCAGAAAAATTATTGAATCACTAATCTGTTTATTTGAAATTTGTAGAGTTCGTTGAGTAGTATCATATTTTCAAAGAACCATATTTCGCATATTTCTAAAAAGTGAATCATATGCATATCTACGAAATGAAGCTGGATACTAAAAACTATTTTATAACACATTTTATGAATATTTACTAGTTCTACATGTATATCCCAATTATGATAGCGTAGGAAAATTATCATCAGAATAATTTTATGTACCTATACTACATTTCCTATCGATATCGAAGGAATGAAAACAAAACACTGTAACCGAATTTTTCTGCATCTCGAATAATTGAGAAAATATTGAATAATTTCGATAATATAATTTCTCACATAATCTTCAAAATCATTATCATCATCAATGTATATAAATAATCAATAATATCAATAATAATCTATAATAATAATCAATAGTTTCGAATATCTAATAGTAGGGTAGTTTACCTTCACAAATACTATATGAGGAAAAGAAAAAGTTTTAAAATACCTCATATAATACAAAATATAAAAAACATTCAACTGATTCAGAACTAGTGAAAATGGATGATTGTGTGATGTTTCAGTATCAAGAGTTTGCAGGAGTATCCAAAGTTTTGTACTCAGTCAGTTTTATTATGGTCAATTTATTCAATATTTTCAAATACTTCGCTATTTCTCACTTGGTTTTCAGTATCTCATTGAACTGAAAAATCTCGATATTTTGATCATTTCTTTTCATAATCAGATTGATATAGACCCTATACAATGTGGTAAGCCTTGAGCCCATCAAATAATTTGAGATTTGCAGCCGATAATATCCAGAAGGTGAATCATTTCTCAATAATTCAAAGTAAATATATAATACACAGACATTTATATAAATATTATATTTCAGTTTCGAACTTAATTGATTAATCAACAGTCTTCTAGACAATAACAAATCTTTACTCTAGCCTCATCATTCAACTAGCTTATATTCATTTATCTACCGAATAAAATATATCAAGTTACTAAAACTGAAGCTGTTTAACATTATTTCATTGTCTGGCAGGTTCAGGTTCTCCATTCAAATTCTGGTCGATAAGTTTGTTAATTTTGGCAATATTACTATTATTCTCACTAACTTGTTTCGAAAGTTTATCTAAACTTTCCTGGAGATGTTTTATGAGCATATCCTTATCTCTCAGTTCTTTCCTAGTTTCATCACAACATGTGGTCAATTTTTCATTCAGGTCAGTCTCAACTCTTCTGAGTTCTTCATTTTTCTTCAGAATCAGATCATGAATCTGCGCTATCTCTTCCGTCACAGACTTCATTCTCGTATTAACATAATTCAAGCATTCTTGTTTAGACGTTTTAACTAGTTCCTCATTTTCACCAAGTTTACCTAGAATATCTTGTAGTCCTGATTTCAGATCAGTGATTTTCGTGTCTTCGTTTTTTAAAGTTTTTGATATGTCTGACATATTTTGTTTAATAGCTTCAAAATCCATTTTATTCTCTTCGGCTTTCTTCGTTGCGTCAGTGCCAAGAGCTTCCACTTGATGTTTTAGGTTATCTATTTCGTTTCCTTGCATTTTAATTTTCACAGGAACATCCTTAACTTTGAATATTTCTGTTTCAATCTGATCTACCGCTTTTTCAAGGTTATGGACATCATCTGTAATATTCAACCCGTGGGAATTGATGACATCAACTTCTTTTCTAAATTGAACCAGTTTTGGAAAAATCTGTGAGATACTTTTTCCATGCAACTGAATTGAGTCGTTCAAAGTCTTCACATCTGTGTTATACTCTAAGATGGTCTTCTGAAAACCATCTAATTTTTTTGTTACTTCATCTAGGTCATCTTTAACTTTCGTTGTTTCCGCTCCATTATTCTTAGATCGTTTTTTTGTTTCAATGAAATTTTCATGGATTGTTTTCAGTTCAGTTTTAAGCACTCCAAAATTTGAAGTTGAATCAGTTTTGTATTCTTCCAATTCGGTTTTCAACTTATCTAATAAAACATCTATGTTCTCGACTCTTATACGAATGGGTTCCTGATTTTTCAATGAATCTTCCTTAACTGTTGTGAGCTGCCTTTCTAACAGAGATATATTTTGTAGTGTTGAATATTTAATTTGAGATATTTTCTCATCAGTTTGGTTGAGTATATCTTCGTATGACTTCTTACAATACTGTGTGGTGTTGAATCTGTTTTCTTCCATTTTTTGTTCAACACTAGAGATGTGTTCATTGATATCATCAACTTGTTGTTTGATTTTCTCGATATCTTTTCCAGAATTACGTAAAATATTATTGGTATTGTTAATATTTTTCTGCAAATCCTTCAGGTTTTGTTCATTTAACTTCACTGATCCAAGTGAATCTGTTTTGTATTTTTGTATTTCATTTTTTATTTTGGATATGTCACCCTCATTCTCGTTGAGTTTTTCGAAAACAAGTTTTTTTTCATTCAATAAAGCAGACTTGAGTTTGTTTATATCACTTAGAATATTGGTGAAATTTTTCGAAGCAGACTCCTTGACATCGATTTTTGCAGAATCACTAAGCTTTTTTGAATGTTCTTTTACTCTATTTTCGTTTTCCGTTATTTTACGTGTCACATCTGCTGATAAATTGTCGATCTTTCTAAAAACTTCGAATCGTAGATTGGAATATTGTTGGGAACAATTGTTGTTATATTGTTTCAAACCCATGTTCAAATCTTTCATCACTTTTTCGATTCTTCTCTCATAATCTTCCTGCGATTTGTTTATTTCTTTTTGAAATTCTCTGTGAGACACTGTATCGGGCTTCAGATTTCTGACAACATCCCAGTCAATGCCACCAAATTTCTTCAGTAATTTCTCGAAACGATCTTTAATCTCTGAGATATTAAATTTATTGTTGAGTAATATGAAATTAGTGTTAGTTAAATTAGTTTGAATTGCTTTGATATGGCCTTCCGTCAATAATATTGTACCCAGTAAATTTTTTTTGTGGCTTTCCAAATCTTTTCTAACGTTTTCTGTTTTATTTTCAGTTTCGCGCCATTTTGCAATAAATGGTTGAATTTCCGATAACTCTCGCTCGATACTAGCTAGTCTATTCTTTACGAGAGTGAAATTTTCGATTATAGTTTTGTTTGTTGAACTGACTTCAGACTCTAATTGATTTCTGATGTCTTCAACCAACTCATCTAAGTTTTCAAAGTCGCTTTCAATTTTTTCTAACGATTTATCATATCGATCTGCAATATCCTTTTGAAACTTGGAATCATTATTTTTCAAGTTTGTGAAGTTTTCCTTCAACACAGAATCCAGTTTGGTGATGAATACCTGAAGTTTGTTATTTATTTCATTTTGAATGTTCGACAATTCTCTATTGAACTCAGTTCTAGTAGGATATTTCACATTTTGATTTCTTATGAGTCGATCAAGATCAGAGATCTTTTTGTCCAAATTGTTTAAGGCATCATGTTCATTATCAACCCGTTTCATAATCCTCTTATCTTCTGATCGCAGTTCCTGAATGATTCTCATAGTCACATTCATATCAGCATTGTTATTTTCTCCCACTCTTGCCTGCTGAAGTTTCTTCAGGTTATCGTTGATGGTATTGACTGCCTTAATTATGTCACTGACAAGAAATTCCAGGGTAGTTAAATTTCTGTAAAATATGTTCAAAATTCTAGCGTTACTATCAACACCACCCTTAGTCGACGATCTCTCCGAGTCCAATTTCACTCCTATGATAAGTTGTTGATAGTATTCCAGGATAGTCTTCAAGTTTTTTGAATCTTTCAAATATTCATCTCCAATCCGGTTAGTGAAATCAAGTGGGTATTGCTGAAGATCACAATTTCTCATGATAGCCTCGCTGACTTCTTTCTTCGTATCCATGGAAAAATAGTATGTTTTCGGAAGCATTCCGGAGTGGAAATCTGAGTCCAGCTGAATCAGAGATATAATAAAATGATTCCCTTCGGTGATGAGTAAGTTTTTGTTGTCACAATAAGCTTTTTTTATTATTTTGAGATAGAATGCTCTGTCTCCCTTCTCGTCTAAGTAAACCAAATACTTCAGCTGACCGCCATGGAAATCCCAGATATCTGCCAAACCTACGAACACAAGTTCTAGTCTGGTGGGACAAGCTAGAAGGGGTTTCTTGAAAACATCCCAGACAACTGCGTAGTTATTGGTCTCGCTGGGATCATAACAAAATCCCCTGTCATATCTGCATGTAGCTCCAGATCTCAGCCTAATCTCGTTTTTTATCAGATCCGCAAAGGTGTAATATTCTTCCAGAAGTACTGGAGATCCTCTCTCTCTCAAATAATTCACACGTTGGAATTTGTCCTGGAATATGCCAGTTTTGAAGGCTCTCATACAGTTTTCTGTGATGTCAGAGTAAGCATGTTTTGTGTCGTTATATAAGCATCGGTTCACTTTCACTGGTAACTGTTCAGGTCTTCGGTAGATGTAAACATTATTTCGCGTAACTTCGGGTTTGCCACACTTCTGGGTTTGGATGCCACTTCTATGCCAGGATATCGTCAGGATGAACAGCACTGTGATTCTCATCCTAGAAATAAAATTAGTTTTCATTCGTTTGGTAGTAGTGATGTAATTCATACAATGTCAAACCATTACACATTCGAAAGAATTACTTATCAATAAAAATGGAAATTGAATCGACAAATATGATAATTTGTAGAAATATATTCATTTTTTTGGAAGGGATATATTTTCAGAACGGATTAATTCTTGCTTTCATCCTTTCTTTGGAAAATTTCCAAATTTTGTTTGTATGAAGATGGAGAAGTAGAAAGACAAAACATTTCTACCCCAAAATGTTATCTCTTCTAGTAATATACAGGTATTGATGAGATTAAATCAAACGAGCAAATTATTGTCATTACGTACTGTCATCGATTACATGAGTAAATGTAACTCAATCGTGACATAAAGTCGTTATTTTGTGAAATGAATTGATCCTTCGTTTTGTAATGTTATTCAGATTAGTGCTGAACAGGCAATAAGGCAAGTGTCTCATTCTAAACCATCAGATCTCCATCATTGTAGGATAACAGTGTTCCGTGTGAAATTTTACCTATTCGATATACCATATTGTGTAGCAATTTTGGGAATGATATCGGATTCAATTCCATAACGAATGTTTGGAGTACATATAGGACAGAAAAAACTGTTTTTTGTATAATTCACAGTTTATATGACAAGACTTTTTTCCAGTTTGTGTCTAAAATTTACTTCTTTGCATGGTCTACACATCTTTGTGAAGAGTTTATTTTGGAATCAATGCTTTCTTTCTTCCATTTGGAGATTCTCAGATTTTGTTTTTATAAAGATGGAGAAGTAGAAAGCCAAAACCTTTTTTTCTTAAAAATTCATTACATGTAATTAGAATCACTGTTCGTGACATTCTAGTGAGAAACATAAAACGTGTTTCGCTATACAATGGCTTCCGCAGGCGACGTCATATAAATAAATTGAATTCCATCCC
The DNA here is from genome assembly GCF_000500325.1 of Leptinotarsa decemlineata. Taxonomy (NCBI): domain Eukaryota; kingdom Metazoa; phylum Arthropoda; class Insecta; order Coleoptera; family Chrysomelidae; genus Leptinotarsa; species Leptinotarsa decemlineata. The sequence goes on along the minus strand of NW_019292486.1, from coordinate 32,569 downwards.
ATTGACTCAAATGTCTTCAAACTTTGATATTCACTCGTGTATATGGGCAATCTGTAAATTGTCAAATCACTCAAAACATTTTCCATTTCTCATAGAAAACATTTTTTGATCATTTTTGATGATAATTCGTTTACCTCAAACTTTCAGTGAAAGTATTGTTGCAAATCATGCCCGAAATAAAATAACGCCGGCCGCCTCTGGTAACCATAAACCAAATGTGACGTAGCTAAGAGCGCGGGAATGCTCAATGTTCCCTGGCGCTCGAGAAGCAGCGAGAGTCATGCTACCGATGTCGATGGAACGGAACGAAAATTCTACGATGTTCGATTACGATATTCAGTGTGTCTCACTTCGCATGGAAACACCCCCGTATCTTCCGTAATATTCGAGGTAGAACGATGAAACTCTCAGGATTGATGGAAATGCTCAAAATGCACCTATCACCTGAATGGGGTTGGCCAAAGTTATATACACTGTCCGCCACTCGCGATGGAACACCCCATTTTTAAAGTAAAACATATTAGGGGGCAAAATAGGCTCAACATTCCTTCAGATTTCTAATCAGGACTACCAACTTACTACGAATACAATTTTTTCTGAAAAAATTTCAGTCCTGAAAAATCCGAATTTGTCTCACTTCTTATGGAAATACCCCCGAATCTTCCGTAATTTTCAAAGTGGAACGATGAAACTCTCAGAATTGATGAAAATGCTCAAAATGCACCTACCACCTGAATGGGGTTGGCCAAAGTGATATACACTGTCCGCCACTCGCGATGGAACACCTCATCTTTACGGTAAAACATATTAGGGGGCTGAAAAACTTTCAGTCCTGAAAAATACGAATTTGTCTCACTTCTTATGGAAACACCACCGTATCTTCCGTAATATTCGAGGTGAAACGATGAAACTCTCAGGACTGATGGAAATGCTCAAAATGCACCTACCACCTGAATGGGGTTGGCCAAAGTGATATACACTGTCCGCCACTCGTGATGGAAGTGAGACACACTATTTAAGCGCTGGTGGCGGGCATATCGGGACAGTCGAGTACACAGTCAAGTGGAAGATACAGTGCGGTACGCTAAGTGCTCTAGTGAGGCGATAGACATTCAAATAATAGTTGAAGTTTCAGTTGAAGTGTTTGTTGTATTCAAAATGAAATAAAGTTTAGTTTGATTATTCAGTGTAGTCAATTATTGATCAACCTACGGGGAAAACGTAACAGTATGCAAAAAGACACCTAATAAACTTCTGGATGAGAATTGAATTGGATTTTAACTGTATCTTCCTTCTCATTATTACTGTAGTCTATTGTAGATATTCTTACCTTTAGCATTCACTCGGGATGATATTAAGTCGGTTCGGGTAATCTTCGGATATGGTTTGCTTGAATTTGATATAAACCTGAAAACAAAATTATTTGAAAATATACAATGATATCTTGATATTCCTCTGTAGATTTGTATATACTTGTGAGCAACCTTGTTCACAAAAATCCGTTAAATTCGAATTTACTCCTCTGGGACTATTAGGGTATATATAAATTGTAACTACGAGTAGGAAGTTAATATATCGAAACTATTTATATACAAGATAAGACTATCACAGTTATTCTGAAATCCCCAAGAATATTTTCAAATGCATCGATAAAAACCCCAATTATGAATAAATATAAATCTCAAATGCTTTTTCCTTTTAGGAAAAAAAAAGATATTTCCAAATGAATAATCAACGACCTATTGTATTTTATCAATTTTCTACTGGAGACGTCTTATTTTGGTATGACCTCGCGTTTCTAGATATTTTTAACAATCAAGTTATGTCATTAGTTGCTTTTGCTATTTGTGATGTTACAGTTTTGTAAATGTTTTTATATGCATCGTCTAGATGAGTGCTAACAATGTGCCGCTCATAGATTTCATTCCACATTTCTAATCATTCCTTACTTATTATGTGATCGTTCTCTATGGCATGATAAGCAACCAAATAAGTTTCTTGTAGTGAGCTTTCTATGGTCCGCTTAGTTTGACCAACATATTTTTAAAAACTACTAATTAGTTTGAAGAGATGAATTTTGTTTTTGTTCTTAGTAGAAATTTCCCAGAATATTTTATTTCTGTCACTTGATTATTAATTAAACGGTTTCAATCAGCTTGCCTGTTTGTTCGTTAATTCATTTGTTTGGGTCAAATTCAGTAATTGAAGTTTGACCCTCTTACTTGACAGATTGATCTGATATTTGGGATACACATTTAGTTTTGATGACAATACAATCAAATGAATTCTATATTATTGTAAATTCAAGATGGCTGCAGCTACAAAATGGCGGGTTACATATTTTTTCACAACTACCTCAGAACGGGTATTGAAGGACAGGACTTAAGTAGTAGAATAGTAGTACACTTTGAAAAATGTAACCATATCGCTTTTGATATCTTTATGTTCATGTCAGGTATCTCCTGTCAGATGTAATGTCAGATGTCAAATATATAATGTCAGATGTCAGAGTGGTTAATAAAGGAGTACAATCGAACCTAGTAGTTATTGGTATCTTTCATTTGAAAAGTAATCATCGATCCTAATCAAAAATTAACCAAACAAGTTACAGTTCATGATTTTTTTCGATAAATATTCCCATACAAATATTTCAAAATTCGAAACTTTCCGTTTATTAAAATTCACCCATCAACAAAATTCTATTGAACAGACGATATCGAATAAGGATTTCTGAAATGACTGGTCTGTGGATTCGTCACTAGTAGTATTGAAATTCGAAATTAATTCATCAGCTATTTGAAAGTCATTTCATTATACTTATTTTATTATCCGTATATATCAGGATTTTGTTTGCAGCACATGCATTTTTCAAATATTTAGGTCATTCACAATATGGTTTTTTTTTCAGATACAAACCGAAAGGAAAATTCTACTTTCTATTATACCTATCAAATTACACGAAAATAACTTTTTCGTATTCAGTGAGAACTTCAATGAATGATATATGTTTTGAATCGGATTAAAACATAGACCATTTACATGATCGATAAAGTTACAATGTAAAATAGTGGACTGTTAAAAAAATAAGGTGAATGTTAAAATTTTGCGGACGTACATTCGATTGGCGATTTTTTTATTTTTTCATGTTGGAACACTCATCTCGAACATATAATTCCTGTTATGACGCATGTTCATTCTGTTGGTGAAAAGCATAAAAGTTAGTTGAAATGATGATAGTGACATACGGTGATTGTACTCTGAGTCAAATCCAATGTGAATCACTAATGTCGCACAGGCATCGCTATTAGAACGCTTTAAAGATTTTTCTGTAGTGTTTGTGTTTCATCCTTGAAAAAAATAAGCTTTTCACCGAAGGTCGAGAAAATTTGATTTGCGACGCTCGCCCTGGACGCTCCAGCACATCAACAACCGATGAAAATGTTGAGAATGTGAAGAAAATTGTAATGGCATATCGTGGAACTACTATTGGAGAAGTTGCTGAGGATGTCGGCATATTGGTTGGCTCATGCCATGCAATTTTTTCGAACATTTTAGACATAAACGGTGTGGCAGCGAAGTTTGTTCCAGAATTTTTGAACAACACCTCAGTCAAATCTAAGGCATAATAGTCCTATTTATCGACTTTGTCGGATTGCCAGTGAATATCTTGTTACAGCAGATTTATTTTTTGATGCAATCTCGATATTCAAAAAAGATATAAATGATACTTTATACAGTGCGAGTCTCTAACATGGAACAAATTCACTAAATCAAAGGTGTTGTTTCTTTCGGAAATATGCTCGGACACATCGATTAGTATTTTAAAGTGCCCTTATTTTAATGCAACAAAAATTATACAGTGAGTCTCAAATATGAAATATAACGTCATCGATAATTTTTTTTAAATGACAACCCTTTTTTTTAATGACTTCAACAAGTTGCACATGCCTGCCAAATTTCATTTTTTTACTCCTTGTTCTTTGAAAGATATCCAACAAACATTATCTAATTCAAAAAATGAATTCAAAATCAATAGTCTTTCGTTAACAAGTGTTCAAAATGTCCATTTACTAACTGACAATACCCTAAACGTAACTGAAACTCGTTTTGAACATTTCTGATTACTTCGCCGGAAATTAGCCTACACTCCTGTCTTATTCCTTCTTTTAAATCCTCAATATTTGCCGGTTTGATTTTAAAAACTTTGCTCTTCAAGTAACCCCATAAGAAAAAGTGCAAAGGTGTTGAATCCGGAGACCTAGGTGGCCATTCATAAGGTCCTCTTCTGCCAATCCATCTGCCTGGATATACATCATTCAGGTACTCACGGATAGGTCTTGCAAAATGAGGAGGCGCGCCGTCCTGTTGAAACCAGATGTTTCTATTTGGCACGTCAGCTTCTATAGGACAAGGAAACAAAATAGCCAAATTCGGAACTAGGTCCTTCTGCAAGAATTCTAAATATCTTGCTCCAGTAAGATTTTCTTGGAAGAAAATCGGTCCTATAACTCGATCACCAACAATCCCTTCCCAAACATTGCCTTTTTCTGCATGTTGAGTGTGGCCTTCGCTCATTCAGTGTGGATTTTTGTCTGCCCAATAACGACAATTTTGACGATTTATCACACCATTTTACAAAAACGTTGATTCGTCAGAAAATATAAGTTTTCTTCATGTACAACATTCCTGTCTAGTAGATCCATCATTTTTTCGCAAAACTGAAGTCTTCTTCAGAATTCTGAGATGAAAGTCAGAATTATACAAATTGAAAAAAATATTTTTGTGTGGCCCTTCAACGCTTTCGTAGAATTATACAAATCGGGAAAAATATTTTTGTGTGGCCCTTCAACGCTTTCGTACATTTTGATTACAACACCATTCGATACAAATAATAATAACAATAAATAAACGTCTGTATATTATTCGTAGTTTCATTATCAATATAGATAATATTCAGAAACTTATTGAAGGAATTTTTAAATAGTTTTATCACAATAACTTACCTGAAGTCGAGTCGATTTTCCAGATGGAATTGTCAATTACATACAATCAACTTTTTTCAGTAAATGATTGTCAAATATATTATAATACAGGGTACAGCGCGATGACCGTCAGCCAGCTGTATTTTAGGAAATAATATAATTCATATCCTGAAAATTGGCAAATATATAATTTTTTATTATGCTTTATCGAATGAAACCTGGAGGTGGTACCAACTTCTTTAATTCAAAAATGATACCCTGTATATTTTCACCTTTTTGAATACCTGCATGGTGCAAATGTAACTCTATGTCATACACCCCATACCAATAATGAACCTTTCTGGAGTTATTTATTTGTTTACTCAAAAAAAACAGGTATTCGGCTGTCGAGTAATTCCCCCATAGAATTAGAAATTTTTGTAACATACATAAATAAGCTATTATTGAGTCATCACAGTACTCCATGCCATCGTTTTGAAAATTCTCTCGGAAATCGTTACTGAAATCAACCAAAGTTTTTCCCAACCTGTAGCAAATTAATTTGGCGTTCCACAAGGTAGTGTCTTTGGACTATTATTGTAATCGTTATATGTAAACGACATGCATCTTTTCCATTCATGTGACTTTAATAGCCTGTTCGCTGATTGTACTAGTAGCTATTAACAAAGTGAACAACTCACTAGCAACAATTCATTTCTATCTAAATAACAATAAACTTAAACTTGATATAAATAAAATTGAAGAAATGCTACACCACATATGATAAAATATGTTAATACGGACCAATATATACTTTCAATAAATGGTTAAAAAATCACATTTGTAAACGTGATTATGAATTTGGGTTTCATGCTAGATAACATTCTTTTTTTCAATGCTCATTTCAATTATGTTCACAGAAAAATTTCGAATAATCTCTAGGTGCAACCAACATACAAATATTATTTTCATGTTGGACTCATTGAAATGGTCATCATTGTCACATAGATTATACTTGACATCTAAAATTTTTTCAAAGTCTTGAATAAATGGATTCCAGAATAGTTACATGATTTTATTGTCTTTGAATCTTGAATTCATAATCATCAAACAAACGGAAATACAGGACAACTCCACTTACCAAAATACAATCTTACAAAGTCAATGAAATCATTATTTTAAAAGGGTTTTGAAGAATACAATGAACTACCTACTCACAAAAAATATGCGAAAACAAATAATGAATTTGGAACCAGTCTAATATTTGATCCAATATTATCATTATACATTTACATATACATTTACAATTAGGGCAAAGTTGTGCATTTACCTGACTAACAATATGCCGTTGAGAAAGTATTGAAATTTCGAGTATCTCCAGAGATATCCGGGTAAAACATAAATTTCGGAAAACGGTTTTTATTTTTTTCCGACTTTATTTTTTGAATAATTCAATAATAAATTGCACTTCCACATTGCCATATTTTCCCTGCTATATAATAGTGTTTTTAGATTTGCTATACGACGTTTTGTCTTCCGGCCACCTTCTTCAACATTATTTTTTTTATGGGCGCTACATTGAATTCTTTTTGTTTTGAATAGAATCAGATTTTACACTATGAATGATGTATCATAAGTTATCATTCTTTTTCGAAAAATTGGAGATATTGAAGAAAATTAATTCTTATTATAATAGGCTTTGACTTTGATGTTTCTAAATTTGACTTTCAATTTATTACACTTAATGACATTTTGTTATTGTACAAGTCATTGAATTTTTGGCGAAAACTGGCTTTCACGAATGAAGAAAAAGGATATATGATACAAATTCATTACAAACATGATAAAAACACATCGAAATATGTTCAAGTTATTGGATCAAAACCTCACCAAGTTTGGTTCGTTTAAAAAGCCAATGAAAAAATACAGAGACAGAATTAACTATCAAAATTTGATAAATGAGGTGTGTATGAGGTAAATAAGACAATGGGTCCTCTTCAATGAAATTTACCTCATACACACCTCATTTATCAAATTTTGATTGATGATTATGTCTCTGTATTTTTTCATTGGCTTTTCAAACGAACCAAACTCGGTGAGATTTTGATACAAAATAACTTGAACATAGTTCGATGTGATTGTCGTCTTTTGGGATACAAGTTCAAATACATTTGCGACGTCCTAACACTGTTTCTATCGTATTTGTAATTCATTCGTGAAAGTCATTTTTCGCCAAAAATTCAATGACTTGTACAATAACAAAATGTCACTGGGTGTAACAAATTGAAAGTCAAATTTAGAAACAGCCTATATATGATAAGAATTATTTTTTTTGAATATCTTCAATTTTTTGAAAAAAAAATTATGACTATGTTACATCATTGAAAAGGTAAAATCTGGTTCTATTCAAAACAGCAAGAATTCAGTCTAGCGCCCATGAGAAAAAATTAAGTTTATGATGATGGCCGCATGACGACACGTCGGATAGCAAATCTGAAAACACCATTATGTAGCAGGAAAAAAGTGGCAATATGGAAATGCAATTTATTTTAGAAACCTTCGAAAACTAAAGCCGGAAAAAAATTAAAATCATTTTCCGAAATTTCTGTTTTTCCCGAATATCTCCGGATATACTCCGGAAATTCAGAACTTTCTCAGTGGTATATTGTTATTCAGGTAAATGCGCACCTTTGCCCCAATTCAACCATCTTTGTATCTCTCATAGTTTCCGAGATCCCAATGGTGATCGAATTTGAAATACCCTGTATATCGATTTATGTTAACGTACTTATGTACATTAAATTGTATGTATAGTCGAAGTAACTAACTGATATACTAATTCTTAAAGCTATCGGCGAACTCAAAGGCCAAAATAACCAATACAAAGAAATAATGCCGCTACGAATAAGTCCACGTGGACTGAAGAACTGGCGGTTCGTATTGGATAATTTTTACTAACCGAGTTTTATGATTGGCTGAAAAATCAAAATTAAATTTGAAGTCATGTTACGGTGACCAATAGAATATAGCGATGAGTAAAGCCGTTGTGTCGTCAATGTTCAGTTCAGGAACTGATCGCGATTCGAGTGTTGAAATTCGATATTGGTGAAGTTATAATTACCTAAAATTTTTGTTATTTTGTTTAAAATGTGGCGTTCTTGGACAAATACTTATAGTAATAACGAGTGTGATAACAACGCAGAATTTTTCCTGTGTGATGATTTCAATAGCGTTGGTGAACAATGCGAAAAAGAGATACCAGTGAATAGGATTCGGATGTATTTGAATATTGAAACACAGAGAATATGTTTCAATGTATATAAAAATTTACATACCAAGTTTGGTTTCGAGGGAAAGGAACTATTACAAGCAACAGCAGATTTGACCAAAATTCCTTTCTCAACTGTACGTAAAATAGTCAAAATCAAACCTTATGAACGCAAGACGCGATGTGATGCCTTTAGATGTTCATCTGATAAAATCATTAAAAAAACTAATATACGACTGTTACAAAAGCAATGAGATTCCTACAATTGAAATCATACAGAAGAAATTGAATACTTCCGGCCATAACGTGAGCTGCTGTGACAAAACTCTTCAGAATTGGACAAAGAAACTAGGATTTAGATTTAAACTAATAAACAAACATCAAGCAGTTATGGAAAGCAGAAGAATAGTGGAATTGCGTAACAAATACTTAGAACAAATAATCAAATATAGACAAGAACAACGGCAAATTTTCTATTTGGACGAAACTTGGTATAACATTCACGACACAGTTACGAAAGGGTGGACTGATGGTTCGAGAATGTGTACGCCTAACATGACTGCAAACAAAGGATCGCGACTTATCTTTGTGCATTGCGGAGAAAGTAAAGGATGGGTTCCGAATTCTTTGAAATTATGTGGAAAAAACTTAAAGACTGCAATGTGGACTATCATAAGAACATGGAAGCTAATATTTTTGAGGAATGGTTGGATGCGAATAGTGTGATAGTTCTTGACAACACTTCCTATCATTCATGACAGCTCATCAAAGTACCGAATGAAAATTCGAGGAAAGATGAAATAGAAAGTTTTTTAATGGATATCAATTTGTATTTTGAAGATAACTATACCAAAAACCTACTACTTCAAGTTTCACAGAAAAAACATTTGGAAAAGTGTATGCCAATCAAAGTATTGCTGAAAATTATGGACACACCATACTGAGACTTCCCCCCTATTTCTGTGTTTTCAATCCTATCGAGTTGATTTGGGGAAAATTGAAAGAAAGCATCAGGCGTAGAAATAAATTTCCAAAATTTGATAAGAAGGTGATAGAGCTAGTTAAAGAAGAAGTATCTAATAAAACCGAAGAAGACTGACAGCAAAGGATTAAAAAAGTAATTTCAGTTGAAAAAGACTATATGGAGATTGGACACTTCCATATCAATGGTGGAAATGAATTCATTATTGATTTAAATGATGACAGTGATAGTGAAACGGAGAATATCGAAGAGGAATTATTAGAAGCTTTCGCAGAAAGTTAGTGAAGTGTTTTTGAAGCAATCGATTGTATTCAGAAGTATTTTCAATCATCACTCTGTCATTTGAATCCCTATTTTCCCACTCATCTATATAAACCAAATATTTAGAATTACGGCAGCTATTCAAAAATGTGAAAATATACAATGTATTACATTTGAGCTGAGGAAGTTGGTACCAACATCTGGTTCAATGGGAAATGTTGAATAAACGCCATTATTACTATTCGATAAAGTAAATAATGAAAAACGTATACAGCGTGACTCACGGTCGATGGTAGGTTAGACGTTTCTGGAAAACACAAAGTATGATTTTACCTGTTCTATCGATCTAAAATATTTTCAGCATTGCGGCGTTGCCGCTTCTATCAAAAAGTCATAGCAATTTTTTTTAATGGAACACCCCGTATATTAATACATTTTTGGAATCGCTCTAGTATTTCAATACTTTTTTGTTGATAATGTCCTATACCAATCTCTATCTGTTTTCGAGATAAAAAATAAATTGTGCTAAATATGGTCCAAAACATAGCCTTAATTGAAATTAACTACATCAGTACTCTCAATTCATGAAAAGTTGATATTTTGATGATAGTTTGGACAAACTCGAAATATTCAAATAACACCAACAAATCGACTCCATATCATACAGGGCGTGCTAAAATTACTATTATTTCCATTGTGCAAAAAAGTAGTCGAAAGTTCATTTTTTCAAATGGTACCCCCTGTATATTACTCGATAAATTGAAAGATGGTGAAAAATGATTCAAGATGATATACATGTCCCTCTATCTAAATCGTCAAGTTTTCTTAATAAAGCCGTTTTTGTCGAAAAATAGTTATTCACGTTTTAACTACAAGTGTTGAAAGTGGCATTTTATTTTGTGAGTGGAGATTATTGCAAAACGAGCGTCAGCAAGTGGAGCAAACTCACGAGCAAAATAGAATCACTTTTAAGAAATGTATCATAAAATTTTTTTTGTATAACGTTACTGCTGGTAATAAAAAAATTATAGGGTCCATGGGATTTGAACACACGATCTTTGGATTACAAGGCATATGTTACAACTACATACGCCAACTCACGTTATTTTAAGGAGGATTATTGGTTAGTCATGAAGGACTTTCTACAGTTGGACTGAATACTACTTCGTCATCGTCAGTAACTTCACAGGGATTTAATATTACCAATAGCACGAACTGCATGTGTGAACTTTTCTGAATGATTTTTTGGTAGGTGTTCTGATTGAAGTGTTTCTATAAAAGAGATTTTCAATCTCTTTTATTTGATTTCTAGGTAGCCGTGGAAATATCAAGCTTATGACAGTTTGGTGACTTTTATAAGTAATTGATAAATGGTTAATGACGGTGTTTCAAAAAAGCGCCAAAAATTAATGCAAATATTGATTATTCAAACGAAGTTCTTATGAAATTATTTATTAAACACGAACAGTTTGATCAAATCATTGCCAGAACTTGTAGAAAATGCAACCAAATATATCCTGAATTAACACTAATGAACGAGAGGAACTTTGTAAGATTACAAAATAATTTCCTTAACTACGGCTTCATGTTAAAAGCGCCTTCAACATTACCAAAACCTGTTACTTCAAATGAGGACAATACTGTTAACGTTTTGGCATATTTTTATGCATATCCAGAAGCTTCCATTCGCAGTGCAGAAAAAGATTTAGGNTTCATGAATTGAGAGTACTGATGTACTTAATTTCAATTAAGGCTATATTTTGGACCATATTAAGCACAATTTATTTTTTATCTCGAAAACAGATAGAGATAGGTATAGGACATTATCGACAGAAAAGTATTGAAATACCAGATCGATTCCAAAAATGTATTAATATACGGGGTGTTCCATTTAAAAAAATAAAGTTGCTAGGACTTTTTGATGGAAGTGGCAACGCCGCAATGCTGAAAATATTTCAGATCGATAGAACAGGTAAGGAAATGTAAGAGGTTAAATTTTCAGAAAAATCATGCTTTGCGTTTTCCAGAAACGTCTAACCTACCATCGACCGTGAGTCACGGCTGTATTTGAAAAATTTTCAGGACATATTTTCCAGAAAACGGCTAACCGTCAGTAGGTATTCACTTAGTTGATTCATTCTAATTTTTATTGCTCACCTAGGTCACTTTGAATCCTTGTTGAAAAATTATAAATCTTCAACTAATAAATATTCAATTCGACACGTTTCTCAACCTAACAAACCAATGAAATATGAAAGAGATGTGCCTGTTCACTCACCTAACTCGTCACTTCACTTTTCAAATTGTATTTGACTGTTGATAAACATAAAGAAGAGATAATTGTCCCAACAGGAAGTTCTCAACGACAAAAACAGTTGACCACACGCTGGTTTTCTGATAATGATAACAATTACGCTAAATATATCGGAGAGTATCATTCAAGTGACCAATATGTTGTACAATATGGGATACCTTTTTTCCTCCACAGGTGAAATAGTATAATGTACGAGTATAAAAAATGTATACATCCGTTACTCCTTTCTTTCAACACTTCAAGATGGAATATTGAAGAAGGAATTCTCAAACTAATTTCGAGGATTTTTTTATATTTTCTATAAGTGTATAAGTTAGTATTATCATATGCAATTCTGAAGAAAACACGTTTCCTATCGGAAAATTTTAATATTCACTTCGCCCTCTACAATAAATCCTCCTCTTTATTTTTGTGAACCAAAATTTGAATGAAAAAATAGCATTTGACGTGTTTATCAAAAACCGTTATCACACCACCAGCTCTTGTGGGTTCCTTAGTACTGAAAATTGGAAAAATCTTGAAGGAATCAGGGAGGCCTATTAACATCAATTCCCAGAAAAAAAAGTTTTTTTTTGTTCAGTACCATGGTTTTTTCAACATTTTTCTAGAGACAAAATTAGAAAATAACTAATTATTCAATCACGAAAAATGAGAAATGAAACTTTGTATGTTTATTTTTTCATTTTTTACCACTTTCATTTGTAAATAACGTTATTGCAGTTTCGTTCTATATGGATAACAAATTGCCTCATTCAATTAAATCAGCATCAACTTCAAAAAGGTTTAAAACTGATCTACTGCATCATATTCATAACAAATGTAACTGAAGGTAGGTATATTATTCAATTATTTGTTAGTTATAATTTTGTTGTTGTATATTAGGAATGTATCCCACTTACAAAATAAAATGATAAAATGTTTGATCAAGTGATATTGAAGGATAGCAAATTAGCATCACACCAAATCTTGATTTTTTTTTCATAGTAGATATTGCATTGTGTAAATCATTTGACTTTTGTTGTTCCACAATATCGTCGTTCATTAGCGAAAAGAGTGAAATTTCCAGAATTTATCAAATTTGTAATGTTATTGACATATAATAAGAATAAGATGGGCCCTGAAACTGATCCTTGTGTAATACGACGCAAAATTTCCTTCATTTTCTGAAAGTCCTGTTTCTCTGCAGCAGTATTGCAAGATAGCAAGATATTATGATCAATGCAATAAAACGTCTTACAAAGATCACAAAAGACCGCAGCTGCTACATTACCAGAATTAAACTTTGAATAAATATCATTAAGAAATGAAAAGATGGCATTGTTCGTATTTTTATTGCTTTGAAAACTAAATAGGCTTTCACTAAAGATTTTGTGATTGGTTAGAAAATGTCCATATCGGATGAAACTGCAGTAACGGTAGTTACAAATGAAAATGATGAAAATATAGAAAGTTTCATTCCTGGTTTTTCAAGATGATCTGCTACCACGTGATGGCTACATCAATTAGGTTATGTAATTGTTTATGTGTCGAGACCTATCGCAGTTTGATTTGTTTTAAAGGTCCATAGCTTCAATCTTCTAAGCTGTGAATTTTCAACTCTTTCAATCTTAATTCCACATTGCGGCTAAATGTAAATTCATAAAAAACTTCTTATAACTTTGATGAAACTACATCTATCTTCTTCATCTTCATAAAAATCTGGGAAAATTTCTTATGATTGGGATTAAATCAGAAAGGTATATGAATGTCATTACGTACTATCAACGTGATATGAGTAGATTTAACGAGTGTTTTACATCGAAACATCGATGTCCGCCATTGATGATGAACGTGTTGCATTTGGGTGACATAAAGTCCATATTGACAACAATTCAAGAATTCAAAAAGAATGATTGTTCATATTATTCATGAAACGATAAATTTCCATTTTTCTCAAAAAATTATTTATTCATCAATTTCTATATTGTTTCCCCGAAAGTAATCCCCCTCAGATGTAATACACTTGTGCCATCGTTTTTTTCAATACTCGAAGCACTTTTTGGCATTAATTGAATAGAACTGGCCTTTACTTGATGAAAATCCATATTAAAAAACTAATCAATAGAGTTTATTGCATGATTTTCACTATAAGGGTTTTACAGAAACCGCGACACTTGTTTCGCTCTACAATAGCTTCTTCAAGCATAACTGAGAGTTACTTCTAAATTAAAACCTTATATACTATAACCTAGTACCTATTCGTCTACCTAAGTAATAAATCTACCTGAAAATATACCTGAAAAAGAGAGATATCTCGAAAGTCTACCTGTAAATATACCTAACTATTTTTACCTGGGAATGAACAGATTCAATAATGGCGAATTATTCAATTCAGTTTGATCGTTCATAGGATGTTGAGAGTTTTTGAATTTGTTTATTTCCATACCCTCTAACAGGTTAAGTTTCAAACCTTTCTTCTGGAACTGAAGGGGTTTGTATTCATGGTTAAACTCATGTCCCTCTGAGATTAGATGACTGGCATATGTGGTATTTATTTTTTTGTTCTGAAAACTATATTTGTGTTCCCTTATGCGGGTTTTGAACGTTCTTCCAGTTTGACCTATATAAAACATCGGACATGACCCACAGTGGGTCAACCTGTTAGAGGGAATGTAAATAAACAAATTCAAAAACTCTCAACTCATGAACGATCAAACTGAATTGAATAATTCGCCATTATTAAATCTGTTCATTCGCAGGTAAAAATAGTTATGTATATTTACAGGTAGACAGGTAGACGTGTCGCTGTTTTTGTAAAACCCTTATAGTGAAAATCATACAATAAACTCTATTGATTAACTTTTTGGTATAATTAAGAATCATTCGATTTTCATACTGTTCACTAACTTTGACAAAATATAGGTGTCTCATATCGAATATTTTTTCCTCTTCAAATAGTAATTATGATGCGTATTTAACTGGTTTGCGGTGAAGAATTTTTAGGTACTGTTCCTGCAATATATATAGTTTTTTTCAGATATTTTTAACCTTCTGTGGGAAGCTTGTACCGCTGATTCATAGTACAATCACCGTATGCCACTCTCAACATTCCAAATGTTTTTGAACACTAAATTAATTTTTTTTTCAAAATATTTGATGCAAATTTTTTTATCCTTTTTTCGATAGCAGAAAATTCCCGAACACGCCAAATATTTATTTATGAACATTAATATGGAAAGTACAATAAGAATAACTGCTGATATCAATACCTTGCGAAGTTGAGGACCCTTGTAATATATTTGAAGTATCCGAGTTGACAATTTCATGGCATTGACATTTAATTCTTGAAGTGAAGAGGGCGATGCTGTAATGCTGGGGCTCTAGCTGTTGGGATTATTCTTCCAGCAATAGTATTTTTATAAGAAACAGGTTGGTCGATGTAACCTTCAGCTACTGTTGTAGACTTCCATCCTCCGTTCTTCTCAATATCATATTTATATATCAATATTTACTCATAATTCTGCTAGCAAAGAAGCAAAAGACTGTCTGAAACAGTAACCTTTGGTTCCGGGAGGTTCAGAAACTCAGCAATGGTACAGGACATTTTCCCAAACGTGTTCATACTTACTGGCTCAGCACTGCAGAAAAAAACGTTGATGAATGATAACAAAAGGGCAAAATGCAATATATTTATTAAAATAGTAAATGTTTCTTTTCCAACAATGCAAAAACATCCTATTTTCGTTTTTGTATTTGGAATTTGAACAATCAATGATTCATCCATTAATTTGATGTCTTCTATTCATGAATGGCACAGCTCTTCACCCCGGCAGGCTCCATATATTCCGAAAATAGTAGCAACTTTTATCATCAAATATTTTTTATCTGACAACTCATTTATAAACCTTGTTCAAACGTAAGAGTTTTTTATTCTTTTCACTGGTAAAAAATTTTCCACCGGTACCGGTGGCAATTTAATTACCGCCCATATTAGCGAGAAATTACTTTCGTGTGTGATCTCACATTCCATGCGGAATATTATTTTGTAATTCTACCCCGAAGACAAGTGTGGAATTTTTCAGAGTAATTTTTCATTTTGAGTGTACTTTTGTGTTCCATCGTCCAGTTAGTAATTCTCTTCACATGAAATAATACGTTATGATTTCACACATATATTAGATGAATATTCAATTCTCAAAGAAAAGTACATTGCCTACTGAAATTACGCTCGGGGATGTGAATTATTCAATAGAGAGAGTATATTTTCAATAAAACTGAAGTAATTTTCTTCGTTCGAAATGAAAATTCCGAGGTAAATTTCAATCATTTTTCCCGGTGTTGGCCTACAACCTTAATTTTTTGCTTTCAACGAGCGCACCCGACTTTATCATTGAAAACTTGCTCCATAAAGTTGACGAGAGGATTTTTTATTTTTCCTCTAGATAGGCTAAGAAGATGGTTTCGATTAAATTGCATTCAACGTTTTTTAAGTCTACACCAGCTAAGAAAATTAGAATATGCGATGTCGTACTGCTGAGCCGATTTTTTTAGCAACAATTCGATTGAAGCTCTTTTTGCAGCCTCTTCACTATTGTCAGGAACACCCAATTCCTCACTATTGTTCTTCATTATGAAAAACATCAAACACCAGCCAGAGTGTCACCTGACAAGGCCACTTGAATTATTTTTATTATTTCATTATGAAAACAGGACAGTTGTACAAAAAACTTTGTACAATATTTGTGTTAAAATAAGTTTTATTTTGTTCGTAAAATTTTCACTCACAAAAAAAAACCTCACTTTCAAATAGGTATTATGTAGTTCAAGTGGCATGTAAAGTAAATTTCAGGTCTACCTGATTCAGTAGAAAATTGCAATAATAACTTTTCTGAATATCTCAAACCGTCTTTTGAATATCCAAAAATACTCAGTCCTTGCTTGAATTAGAACGAAATCGAAGCAAATCAGTATAAGACGCCTATTTGTACACCCCAGGATATAAACTAACCCCACCGTTTACGTTCAATCATTGGGTAAGCTCATGCCAAATAAAAATCCTCTCAAATAATGTGAATAAACATTTGTATTTGGAGCCGTAGTAGCGGAAAGGATGTTCCAATATTTGCTTTGACTTGATTTATTCTAAAGGTATTATTTCTTTCTCAGTGTGCATGTATACATAAAAGATATTCGTAATATTCTTTCTGATGGATATGTACGAGTCCATAAAAGAATAAATATTTCGGAAATGATTTAATTTTCAATGGTAAACACTTGCAAGAGGATTTCTGTCTGGGTGGCATTTCGTAGATATTGTGGTATCATTGTTGCAATTTACAATTATTCATGGGTTCTTGCATGGTTTTGTTCGGTAATCATTTCTTTCTAATTCTCCTTTGTTATTTCAGCATTGTACTATCCGTTAGTATCGGATTGAATGTGATTACTAAGATGTGTGAAATCGGCACAGCACCGCAAGAAAGCATCTGCTGCACACAGAGGTACATACCTCAACAACGTTCAGGAATATTTGTTGAATTAAGAATTAGGAATAATGGTAAGTATACACTTATGATCCACAGTAATCCCCTCTCATACGTTTCTGAGGAAGACTTACTCTATGATCTTATAGAAAGATACAGTAAGACGAGTTTAATTTCATTTAAACATGAGTATGGTGGCATCCACCATACAGTGTGGCCACTTTTCAATGTGATTGTATTGGTTACTTTTGAACAATGAGAGTTGAAAGGTCGATCAAATGGAGAAAAAGTTGCATTCATAGAAACATTGGCAAGTAGTTCAAACACTGTTCCGAATCATAACACTGTACACACCTCAGCAACTTTTGATGCTCTATGAAACTCAGATTAGACCTTCTTTGGAGTATTGTTCTCATGTATGGAGCTCTGCCCCTAAGCATACCCTGAAACTGCTAGATTCCATCCAAAAAAGAGCCATCCACCTGATTGGAGACGCGAACATAACCTGCAACCTCGATAGTCTGGACCATTGAAAAAAGGTTGGGGATTTGTCTCTCTTCTATAGATACTTTCACGGAAAGTGTTCAAGTAATTTGGCACATCTGATTCCACAAGAGCGGTACATATCAGAAATACATGACGGACTGTGGCTGCTCATCGTTTTGAGGTTCAACTCAGTACACCTCGAACTTCACTGTTTAAGAATCTTCCAGTAGGAGAACTGTGTTTATGCGAAATAAACTTCCTGAGAACGTTTTTTCAAATGGATTCGATCTCCAGCGATTCAAATCCAATGTAAATCACTACTTTCACATAGGCAACGCTCTTAGAGAGCCTCAAGGATTGTTCTGTAGTGCTTGTATTTTGTTCTGAAAAAAAAATGGTTTATGTCGAATTCAACATCTTTCCTGAACAACAACCTAAAATCCACTGCCCCACTTATTAATATCATATACACTGTGTCCGTAAAGTATGGAACAAATTCATTTTTAGCTAAACAGGTCATTT
>NW_019292486.1:3745-14141 GCF_000500325.1 Leptinotarsa decemlineata | reverse complement strand
AGTATTTTTGATAATATTGTTAATTTACCTAATAAAGAATGTTACGCGTTACTTTATTAGCACACACACAACTACTGTATTTTTGTCCACCCTGTACCAATTGGAATCAACATGTGATACATTTTTGGAATCAGCTCAGCTAGAGTAATCCGAAAATTGAGACAAAATGGGGGTGTTCCATTTAAAAAAAATGACGGTGACGTCATTACTCGAACGTAATTCACCCTGTATATTAGATTATTATTTTAAAATACGGTAAATTAACATAAAAAATCAATGTGTTTCAGGATTATTTCTTAAAATGACCTGTTTAGCCAAAAATGAATTTGTTCCATACTTTACGGACACAGTGTATACTACAGGTATGAAGAAAGCAATAGATTTCAAAATGATTTCCAAAAAAAATGTAGATCATGCATAGAAATCACTTTTAACTCTTCTTTACTTGCATATCTGGAGAGTAGAGATTTTAAAAAAAGTTACTAGGATAATTTTTCCCAGCTTAGGATTGGCTATAAAATAGTGTTCCTTCAAAGCCTCGTGAGAATTACAACTGAAATAAATCCCAGTATGACGTTCTAGTACATTTTTCAGAGGAAATATGAAATCTAAATTTCAATTTTTAATTTCAACCCCGGTGTCTACTAACTACAACATTTTTATTTTGAAAAGAGTGATTAATTTTTTGGGAAAGAAAGTTTTTGGCTTCCTACTACTCCATCTTGATACAGAGATATGTGGGAATCTTTCAAAGGAAGAAAGGAAGTAATCAATTTAAAAAAAAATTAACTTTATACATAGATGTGTAGATCATGCATATTTATTCAACGGCAAAGCAATTTACAAAAACATATTTAACAAAATGTGAAGAACTACGAAGTATTTTTGAATGCTCAGGTCTAATATCTACATTACAATTCACAATTTTACAAAACATTTAGTGAAGTGTGAAATACGAAATGTTAATGAATCCTTTTGTCTAGTGACTACATTACTAAAGGATGAAACAAATCTGGTACTTACAATGAAAAAGATGTAACAAATCTAGTACTTACAAAGAAAATGGTAAGGTATAGAAAAGCTTCGGAAATCCGATAGATTTTTCAATTGATTTTTAAAGGCCTGAAGTGACACAATAACAGATCTAAGTTATTATGATATTGTGACAAATTAAAGAATTAACTGTCTTTAAACAAATTTATTTCAAATAATATTTCACTAATCACAAACTAATTTATTTACAACACTTAGCAACTAACGCTTAATTTATTTCCACTATTTGAATTCCTTGTTCAACCGCTCGATTCATTTTCTGAACTTCCCCTCGGGTCTGGAAGCCGGACTTATATAATAGTGTAACGGTTCTTTCTCGAAAACTGTAGTCGGTTCGATACTCGACTAGTGTTTTACCGGCGGTTGCCGAATGCATTCCTTTTTGCGGTGATGTCATGTGTTTGTTCTCTGGCCGGCATATCGATCAGGAACGGCTTCAGATTCTTTACAATATTGATTTCCCAGTTTCGGAATAGGAGGAATCGGACTGTTCAAAGCATAATTGGTATGGAAAAAATGTATATGAAAAATTTCAGAATTTCTCGTATCTATTTGTTTCATATGAAAAGTTATTAGTTGAAGTAGTTCTAAGCAGTTTATCTCACTATTTATTATTTTGATGAGGAAACTCAAGTTCATAGAAATTCTCCTATCTTTCAATGATTTTAAATTTAACTTGGTTAAGAGTTGACTGTACTCATATTCATTTCGCTGAATACCAAAGTGAAAAGCACAATTCCTTGAAAATTTTTTTTAACATTCTCAATCAAATCGATGTTTACATTATAGTATTCCGCATCTAATTCCGCATCTTCCTGGCAAGTAATTGCTCGATAAAGTTTGAGATCATTCGCAAACATCAGAAATTCTGAATATTTGAAAACAAACTCTATGACCGATACAAACAAGTTGAACAGCAGTGGGCCCATATGAGATCTCCGCGGTACCCCTGATGGAACCTGAATGAGCGTTGAGTTCTACCAGTTAAGAAGCTATTGATTACTTGTAATATATTCCCACCTATACCAAGCGCTTGAATTTTATCATGACATTGAAAAGTAATACTTTTTGGAAAGATCATTTTCAGAAATAAAACTGTTTTTACTGTCTATATAAGAAGGGAAAAACTTTCAAAAAGAATGAAAGATAGAAATTTAATATGCCAATGAACAGTCGCCACAAAGATAGGTAGATCATACACTGAAGATTTTTTCAGAAACATACCATAAAAACACTTTTTCTTATCTTGGTGGAATTGAAAACATATATTCGATTCCAGATTTCGTCCATGTGTGGGGTTCGACCACCACATGAGAAATTGCTTTCTTTTTTCTCTGCAGCTTTCACTACAAATCAACTAGTGGTAAGCCCAAAAATGAAGCCTTTTTGATCTATTAATAGACAGACATTAGTGGTGCTGGGCTCAACCACGAATGCAATGTTAGACTCCATTGTCCTTGAAGAACAATCCTGAGCATGGATTTCACCTACGGAGAGTATTTGTAAAAGACTAAACAATAACTTTTGGCTTAGAATATATTCATTACAAGCACTGCTCTCAAACATCAAAAGTGCAACACTCTTCTCGACGCGCAATTCACCAATCAAGTTCATCTCCTGATGACGCCATGTTTATGGATGAAATACGAGTCAAAGAGTATACTCAATTAAAGCTGCAGAAAAAATCAGAAAGTAACTCAGGCTATCGATGTCGAAGTACGGTTTGAAACAGACTCCCATCAGGTTTTTTTTATGAGATTTTTTTATCGATTCCATGGATAGGTTTATATTTTATGCAAGTCGACAAACAATGGAAAAGTTATTGTCTCTTCTTCATTTGAACACAATTTGTTGAAACACCACTAATTCATCAATCTATAGGCGATTTTTGAGACTTTTCTAAGAAATACAAGGTGTTTATTTAACATGCGACAAATAATTAAGGAGGGACTATTTCTTAGACTATTCTAAGGATATTTTGTCCTCAGATGATTTTTGCTAGGACGCTTTGTTTCGAAGATACGGGGCGAAAAAGAATTTGGAAAATTACAATTTTGGTGATATGAAAATTCTTAACTTAGCCAAAATAAAAGTATAACGTACTACACTGGACCTACCAAGTGATAAAAAATCTAACAATTCCGTTGGTACCTATCAACAACATTCCGATTACAGTGAAAGATGCGGAAGATTTGAGAAATCAAAAAATTGCTGGGTGTAACGCAATCAGAAACGATCCTGGTATTTTGAAAGAGTTCGGTAGTCGATTTGGAGAAGATTGGATTCTTGCATCCAAGTGGGGGTAGGTGCAGGCTCTGGTGCAGGTGTTTTCAGTCGCAGATCCAGGACAGAGATAATCAACCTGTCTAGGAACCTATGCGACTTTAATTCAAGCGAAAATTCACGCTATTGAATCATGTGCGGAGAGATGGTAAGAATTCAACCTCATACACAAGTCAATAAAAATATTCTCGGACAGTCAAGTGGCGTTGGAAGCTCTTGGCTTCTACCGAGCAATGTCTAAATTGTTAGCAAATTGCCAAAAACGACTCTTCTTGACAGGAAGACTTAACATATTGTCTCTGGGTGCTGCAAATAGCTTCAGAACCTGTCATTGACATCGCTTTAGGCTTTGCCAAAAAAAAATTGAACACCCGAATGGCAGGAAGATATATAGACTTCTGGCAGAATCTTCCACGTTTATTCACCCTTCAAAGCTTGATACCAAACAGTTGTTGGACTACAGAAGAGATGAACTATGATGTCTAACAGGCCTTCTTGGAGGTCACTGTCGTTTGAATCGTCATATGCAGAGACTCGGACCGTCGTAAGACAGTATGTGTCGCTTCTGTTTGGAAAATGATGAAACAGCACAGCACATACTTTGTGCCTGCCCCGCTGGAGGCCGACTCAGGTTTTTAGAGTTCGGTGAAACCGTACTCTTACCATCTGGCCTGAAAGACCACTCACCGTAGAAACTCACTAACCTAACCTACCTTTCATTACTCGATCCAAACACATTGCTTTTCGAAACTATCGTTGAACAAATTCTGTACTTTTTATACAGTGCGGACGTAAATTAGATATAATTCACAGGATTGCTACACTATACAGCGTGACTCACGGTCGATGGTAGGTTGGACGTTTCTGAAAAACGCAAAGCATGATTTTTCTGAAAATTTCACCTCTCACATTTCCTTACCTGTTCTATCGATCTAAAATATTTTCAGCATTGCGGCGTTGCCACTTCCATCAAAAAGTCCTAGCAACTTTATTTTTTTAAATGGAACACCCCGTATATTAATACATTTTTGGAATTGCTCTGGTATTTTAATACTTTTTTGTTGATAATGTCCTATACCTATCTCTATCTGTTTTCGAGATAAAAAATAAATTGTGCTAAATATGGTCCAAAACATAGCCTTAATTGAAATTAAGTACATCAGTACTCTCAATTCATGAAAAGTTGATATTTTGATGATAGTTTGGACAAACTCGAAATATTCAAATAACACCAAGAAATCGACTCCATATCATACAGGGCGTGCTAAAATTACTATTATTTCCATTGTGCATAAAAGTAGTCAAAAGTTCATTTTTTCAAATGAAACCCCCTGTATATTACTCGGTAAATTGAAAGATGGTGAAAAATGCTTCAAGATGATATAACATGTCCCTATACCTAAATCGTCAAGTTTTCTTAATAAAGCCGTTTTTGTGGAAAAATAGTTATTCACGTTTTACCTACAAGTGTGGAAAGTGGCATTTTATTTTGTGAGTGGGGATTATTGCAAAACGAGCGTCAGCAAAATAAAATTACTTTCAACAAATGTATCATACAAATTTTTTTGGATAACGTTACTGCTGATAATAAAAAAAATTATAGGGTCCATGGGTTTTGAACACACGATCTTTGGATTTAAAAGGCATGTGTTACAACTACATACGCCAACTCACGTTATTTTAAGGAGGATTATTGGTTAGTCATGAAGGACTTTCTACAGTTGGACTGAAGTTTGAAAGAAAGGGTATACAGTACTCCAGTGCCTACCACAGAAGAAATGCGACGGCGAATAGTGCGGAGTATTGTAGATCTGGATCCCCAGGAAATTGAAAAAGCAACCACAAGTCGCGTACAAAAAACCTTTTGAAGTGTTTAGAATGTAATGGACAACATTTTCAGCATTTATTGTGAAAATGTGATATTTTGTTTAACAATTTTGTTATTTTGAATCATCCTATTCTGTTATCGTCTATACTTTCACATGGTTTAGCCTACAAAATCTTACTTTTTACCTAGAAATGACTGATTTTTGGTACAATTGTTTCCTGGAAACTTTGAGCCATAGTTAAGGAAATTATTTTGTAACCTCACAAACTTCCTCTCGTTCAAGCCGTCANAACGTCTAATCTACCATCGACCGTGAGTCACGCTGTATAGTATATAAATGAGGTAAAATTTCACTTATGGAACACTGTCATCGTTACTGGTGAACATCAAATGTTTCTGCATGAGACAGACACTTTGCTTTATCGCCTCTCCAGCACCAATTCTGGATAAAATAATAATATGAAGCACACCAGTCAAAGAAATCTCCTTTAAATTGAGAGAGATATACTTTTCAATATTTATGAAGGTGGAGAAGTAAAAAGCTAAAACCTTTCTTTCACAGAAATTAATCTCTTCTAAAAATATTCCCTTCAATACAAATTGTATTCTCATAATGTCATCAGATCGTATACGGATATTTCAAGTACTGCAGATATTGGAGATCAAACCATGTTGGAGTTTTACATTACAAGCGACCTATTGAGAGTATCATGTTATTGAAGAGTATTATTTTTCATCCATTTCAGAAATGGAACAATATTGTTTTTGTAAACCCTATCTAATATAGATAGATATTTGGGCTATTGAGATACTTCCATTGTTGAATTAATCAAGGAAGCACTTATTGGGGGATATGGATGTGTAAGGGATGTTAAGCCATCGTGAATCAACTAAGGAATTAGTTGTTTAGTTCAGATGATCGAAAGCCTCTCCAACTTGGAGAGAAACATGAATTAATTATCTGTCAGAGTTTGATCTCTCCTGGGGCTCGAACTCAGCTTAAGGAAATACGTTAGCAAATTGTTGCCAAACTTTTGAGAGAGATATATTTACTGGATTGATGTTGAAATGGATAGTAAAATTGATATAATTGTTAACAAGTAATTCACAATTCATTTTGATTCACTTTTCTCTTTTGTTGATTATTGGATTACTTTCATATTCCGAAAATTTGTTCTTTATTTACAAATGTTGTATTGATCTTTACATTCAAAAAACTACTGCTACACTCTTTTATTCTTTTGGAAAAAGTGTTTCCGGTTTGTGCGATATCCAAAGGATATATATTCTACTCAGCTTCATAACTCATTTCAGGTTCCACTAAAAATTTCAGTTTAGTTACTACAATACCTAAATTTCATTTCACATCATAAAAATTGGTGTTTCTAGGCATTTCTGATGTGTTGTTATTGTTATAACTAATGTTGAAACAGAAACGTTAACATTTACCACAAACCTTTTCCAGTCAAATCCGAAATACGAGTAATACTCCAGAAATGTTCAAGTGGTGGATGAAATTAATTTCATCAGTGAAATTCAGAGAAAATGTTCGTGTTCATTATTAGCCAATTCAAATCGAATAATTCATTCAAATTCATTCAATAGTCAAAAGCAAACTGTACTTTTTAGAGGCACTACTCCAGAATGGCTCTCATCTTACATACAACATAGGAATCAACATAGGAATCAGCCACATACAATATCAACACACAAGTTCCCCACGGCTCAATTCTGGTTCCTCTCTGTTCGTTGATGATCTACTGCTTCATCTTATTGCAGAAAATAATATACTTTTGGCAGATGATACTGTATTGGCTATTGAGAGGAATTTTATATCAAATTAAATATATTAACTGAAAAATTCAGAAAATGGTGTGCTAGAAACAACGACCTATGATATATAATGAATTATTTTCATGTAACAATAATAATGAAGTGATCGGTTTGTCTGGAACAACAGAATGTTTTGGATCATATTTGGATTTGAATATGAGCTGAAAAACGAATAACAATTTCATATCGATAAAAGTGAACAGTGACTACACTGCAATATTTCACAATAAAATTAGAAAATACCCATAATAGTTCACAGTTATTTAGCGTTTATCATGTTCTGATTCATCCCCGAATATCCGTAAGGTTACTGACTCAATAATAAATTTTAATTGAATGAAATCTAATACCACCTACCTGAAAAAGCCAATCCATCAAGAAAATAGAGAAAACATTTTTGAGCAGAGATCGGATTTCCTAAGGCCATTCCCGGTGATTTTCATGAAATTGGGACATCACATAAAAGAGAGACACCAGGACACCAACGATATCCAAATTTCGAACCGAATAAAATATACATGCCTATGAAAGATTTGTCCAAATAGACAATAAGGACAATGAATATCACTGGAGTTTTTTCTCAACACCAAATCGTATTTTTAACACCTCGACACGTTGAAGATGATCACCAAGTGATTAAAGGAAGATTAAAACTAGAAGGAAGTTTCAATCCAACACCAAATCGTTATTTTCAACACCTCGACACGTGTTTCGATCACCAAATGATCATCTTCAAAGAGGAAGATTAAAACTTCCTTCCAGTTTTAATCTTCCTCTTTGTTCCAGTTTTAATCTTCCTCTTTGAAGATGATCACTTGGTGATCGAAACACGTGTCGAGGTGTTAAAAATAACGATTTTGTGTTGGGAAAAAAAAACTCCAATGATATTCATTACTACACCAAAGGTTCCAAACAGTGCATCATAAGTAATAAGGACAATGAATTTGAAATTATATTCATGAACATTTCTTGAATTTGCAAGAAAGGCGATTTCTGTCAGAACTGATACTTGACGTTTCCACAAAATAAAGTGTGTTCCGTATTCAATTCACAGTTCTTACTCAATAAGAGTAATGCTAATGGTGTATTTTGGTGTATTTTCACTTATAAGCAATTGGTTTCACGTATTTTTTAGTTGTTGTTTAGTTGATAATTATGTTGTTTGAAGTAAATTACAAAACATCAACAGACGATACGCATCCAACATAATTCAAACGTTGTTTGAGTCTACACCAATAGCAAAAACCCCTTCAATGTAAAGCAAACACAGGCGCTACCATTTTACATTCACATCATTGTCAAACTTAAAACAAAGAAAATTCAAAACAAACGGAAACAAAGGAGTGTTAACTTCTTCCAGTCGAAGTGTTTAGCAAAAAGCAAAAGGTCTTTTGTCTTTGGGAGATCTTCCTTAGATCAGAGATGCGGACGTTTTTGGTTTGTTCACTTAATTAGGAAATGTCAGAGCATTAAGGGAATTGAAAACGACTTCCAAATGAATATTCCGCTAAAAGCGAATGTTGGGAGAGCAGAAAATGATTTTGTTTAGCTTCGATATTTGTGGGAAATATTGTTGGGCGTATGAAACGAAAGATATGATGGTAAATGAATTTTAAATAACTCAGCTTGACATTTGAAAGACAAAAATTTATGGATTTTGTAAATCTTTGCGAAACTATTTGAGCAGTCCGTTGAAAAAGGTTGTATCGACTTCAGACACTATATCATTAACCGAAGATTTATAATATAGTGTCTAAATACTTCGAGTAAACAAAATTATGGAAAATGTTTTGGAAACCCTGAATGAATCGATGAAGTGTCTGGCAGTTTTCATTGAGGCATCTCGACACTGTTTCACATACCAGATTGTTGAAGGATATATTTGACCGAGGTGGTTGGGTTAGGTCCAAAGTGAGTGGGTCTATTCGACCCTCCCCCGCAACCCGCAAGGGTTTATTGTGGCTTACACCTATTCACATTCAACCAAATAAACACTGCTTCTCAAAGAAGCCGATTAGTTTGTATAGTGAGTGGTCTTTCAGGTCAGATGGTAAGAATACGGCTCTGCCGAACTCTAAAAAGCTGATTTGATCCCCAGCGGGGCAGGCACAAAGTATGTGATCTACTGTTCCATCATTTTCCATACAGAGGCGACACACACTGTCTTCCGACAGTCCGAGTCTCTACATATGATGATTCAAATGANGGAAGTCCGAACTAGTGAAATTAACCGATGAAAATGTTGAGGAAGTGGAGAAAATTGTTATGGAAAATCGTCGATTCACTATTAGGGAAATTGCTGAGGATGTTGACAAATCGGTTGGCTCATCCCATGCAAATTTTTCTGAAATTTTGGGTCTGAAGCCTGTGGCCGCGAAGTTCTTTCCAAAATTGCTGAATTTTGACGAAAAAGACCCTCGCCTGAGCATAGCTCAGTATTTGTTGAATGACGTCGACGGCGATCCAGATTTGCTTCAAAGGGTCATAACTGGTGACGAATCATGGATATACGGTTATGACATCGGACATGAAGTTCAATCGTCCCAATAGAAGAGCTCAGGAGAGCTAAGACCAAAAAAAGCACGCCAAGTTTGATCCAATGACAAGGTTTTGCTCCCGGTTTGCTCCCGATTACAGTGGCGTAGTGCATCAGGAGTTCTTGACACATGGTCGTACCGTCAATAAGAAATACTGTCATAACTTGCACCGCTTGCGAGAAGTAATGGCTGAGTGAGCTCAAGGACTTACAAAAAAGCGCAAAACAGAACTTCTTCAAGAATTGAAAAAAACGCTGGCATAAGTTTATTACATCTGAGGGGGTCAAGTTTGAAGGGTACGAAATAGATATTGATGAATAAATGAATATTTTTTGAGAAAAATGATTATTTACCACATTTTCTCAACAGACAGCGTGCTTTTACGGTTGTATGCGACTCATGATTGTCCAGCAACAGGAGTATTTTATTTTCGGTTGAACATTGTGTGTGATTTCTAATATGTTCCAAAACACATAGTAACAAATCATCTGTCATCCAACCTTACGAATTACCCAAGGCCATGCTAGACGTAGGAACATACATACACTGTGTCCGTAAAGTATGGAATAAATTCATTTTTTAGCTAAACAGGTCATTTTAAGAAATAATCCTGAAACACGTCGATTTTTGATGTTAATTTACCGTATTTTAAAATAATAATCTAATATACAGGGTGAATTACGTTCGAGTAATGACGTCACCGTCATTTTTTTTAAATGGAACACCCCCATTTTGTCTCAATTTTCGGATTACTCTAGCTGAGCTGATTCCAAAAATGTATCACATGTTGATTCCAATTGGTACAGGGTGGACAAAAATACAGTAGTTGTGTGTGTGCTAATAAAGTAACGCGTAACATTCT
>NW_019292485.1:53353-94399 GCF_000500325.1 Leptinotarsa decemlineata | reverse complement strand
CGGGAACTCGTATTCGAAGACGTCCGCCTCTTCGGTGCCGGCATCATGCAGCACCTGCAGTCTCGTATCAGACCATCCTACGGGCTGCTCGTGGAGATGAGGCTCTGTGATGAAATGTACATCTTCTCCGGCGGTCCAGTTGCCAGGTGACCTTCTGGGCTCCAAAAATGCTTGTGGCTCGGTGGTGGAATCTGCTTGAGAGGGAGTGGGGATGAAGTGAAATGAAGTGTTCACAAGCTGTGTCTCAATTGATATTTTTTTCAGGAGTGAAAAGAAGGAGGGAAGTGGACGCTGCCCCAACCACGCAGTGCCCTGTATACGCCAATGAACTCACGTGTACTTGATGAAAAAAAGGATCTGAGGAAAGGAAATAAATGAAGGTTATGTTGCCACGTCGTCAACCCCCTTATTGATCCGCTCCTGGAGAACCTTCACACGGTCGTTCATTTCGTCGACTTATCTCATGTTCTAACTTTTTCTTCTTCTAATGATTTCATATGAATGAAAATCGTTTATTACAAATTTTTTCAGGTTTTTACAATCTTTTGTGTGTGTGTGTTTGTGTAGAACCCTGCTATAGGCTTATGCCTCTTCAGGGTGAGTGGGTTGTGTGTGTGTGTTGTATTTTATGTTGGTGTTTGTGTTGTGTTGTTTTTGTGTTCCAGTTTTCTTCAGTGTTTTAAGGTTGATCCATGTGGTAGTCTGGGTTCGTTGCGGTGGTCGGTGGTCCAGATGTTGGGACTCGGTACCGGTTTTTTGGGCCGGGGTTGTGTGTGTTAGAATTTCGGTTCTTTCCGGGACGCTGCTATCAGGTATCCGCTATCTGTATCCCAGTGGGAAATCCTCTAGGATGTCCTGGATCGGCTCCGGTGGGTCTTCCATTGCTCCCAGGAGTCTGGCTGGGGGAAAGGGGAGCTTTTTCCTGGGTTTCCTTCAGGATCCTCCACGGGGGATCCATGGCAATGTGAGCGTGTCGATGGCATCGGTGTTGTTGCTGCTCATCGTTCTGGTCGCATATCGTCCTTGGAGTTCCTGAAATCTTTGGTTGATTGGTGTAGTATTTATGAGGTTGTATAGGTCTAGGGAAGGGTATCGGTAGTGCAGGTTGTGTATGTTGCGTAGGATTCTTCTCTCGGTCGTGAGGATGCGGTGGGACAGTTTCGGAGGAAGCGTACAGTATATCATTGCTTTGTAGTCAAGGACTGGTCTTATAAAGGTTTTATAGGTATGAAGCAGAGTTCCACTGTCGCATCTCCCAAGCTTTCCTCTCAGAGCCTTCAGTAGGTTAGCTCTCTTCCGGACTCTGTTCAGTGTCTCTCTCAGGTCGATTTCCCAGTTGAGGGTCCCCGTGAAGGTTTCCCCCAAGTAGGAAACCAAGTCCTGGAGTATGAGGTTTTCCCCCAAAAGTCTGAGATTTAAGTTGTCCGGGTTTAGTTTGGGACGGGTAGAGGTGTTAGGATGTCGGAAGAGGATTGTTTGGATTTTGTGGGGTTGATTTTGATACGCCATTTGTTGCACCACTGCTCGAAATGGTCGATCATATTTTTGGCTTGAATTTGCAAGCGGCGGGTGTTGGGGACGGAGGAGTATAGGATGGTATCATCGGGGTATTGAAGGATTTTATGGGTTGTGGGAACATCATGTGCATAAAAGAGGAATAGGGAGAAATATCCAGGAGCGGTATTTCTACCACTGTGGATGGTATTGAGGATGTCTTCCTTGCTGAATGGGGATCTTAAGGGACAGTTGGCGTCGAGGGGGATTTGACCTGGGTGCCTGCCCAACTGCGCTGGCACCTGTTTGTGAATGTGGTTAAGAAATAGGTTGTCGAAGTGAGGGTCTTTAGGAAGACGGAAGGTGTTTTCGAAATTTTCACGGAAGGCTTCGGCTTTATCGGGAGGGGAGGAAATGATGTTACCGTCAATCACTAAGTGACTGTCGGTTTTCCGTTTTTGTCCTGTTAGGACTTTAAAGTTGTTGCAGAAAGCCATTCCATCTCGGTAGTCTAGTTTTTTAGTCTCCTCAATCCATCTTTTCTGGGTGAATTGGTTGATGAGGAGGCGTATACGAGCGTTAAGACGGTTCCACTCGGTTTTAAGGACAGGATCCCTGGTACGGACGAAAGTTCTATATAGTTTGCGTTTATTTTTGATGAGGGTAATGAGGTAGGGGGGAAGTGGGGATTGATCTATTCGTCGGGTGGTGGTAGGAGTGGATAGGTCGTCTGACTCTGAGATAATTTTTTGAATTGATTCAATTTGGGCGTCAATTTGTCCAGAATGGTTCAGTGGAGGATTGTCAAGAGTAGATAGTTTTTGGTTAACGAGAAGTTGGAATTGTTTGACGTCTGTGTATCTATGGTTTTTGTATGAAATGGTTTTAGAAGTGGAAGGAGTAGGGAAGTTTAGGGAGGTTTTAATGATCAGGGGTAGGTGATCCGACATAATAGTGTCTCCGATATAGGCCAGTTTATCGACCATCTCTATCAGGCTCGTAGAGCACAATATGTGGTCGATGATAGAGGCCCCATGGTGGCTCAGAAACGTCGGGTGGGGGCAGGGAATTCTATAAAGGTTGTGTTCTAGAAGAAGGTTGGCTAGGAGACGGCCGTTGGCATTGGAGGTGGAATCTCCGAATTGAGTGTGACGAGAGTTGAAATCGCCTATTAGGAATGCTTTAGGGAGAGAAGATGCATATTCAATTAAGTCTCTGGAAAGAGTTTGGGTTGGATGATTGTAATAGGCTATGACAGTTATGTTGCCGGTGTTAGATAGAAGATCTATCGCTAGACAGTCAAGTTCGGATAGGATAGGAGAAAGGGTGTGTTGTTTGTGGGGAAGTCCTCGTTTAGTTAGGATAGCGATGCCTCGGGAGTGAAGGTCTTTTGGACGGTGGGTTGTATTGAAACCGGAGAAGTTGGGAGGGTTTTTGGTCAGTGTATTGGTAATACACAGGATTTGGATTTTATGGATATGGAGGAGTGTTTTAGTGTGGTATATTTTTCTGTTGAGGCCCTGGGCGTTATGTGTTCGGCCGTATATGTTGACTCCGTGAGTCAAACATTTGGTGTATTGGTCCTTATTCGCGGTGATGATCTGAATAAGGGGGGTAGGTTTTGAAGTTTTTCGGAGGTTATCCTCCAGATTTTGATTACTTCAGTTTTGGCGGCTTCTAGGAAGCCACTTATTTCTTCGATTGTAAAGTCGATCACAAATGATAGGTGCGGCTCTTTAGGAGCCGTAGATTGAGGGATCCTTGGTCTCAAATCGACAACTTTGAAAGCAACGTGACCAGTGCGGTCACATAGTAGCTTTTGGAGTTGCTCCGCAGATTTGGAGCAATTGTAAGTTTTGAGAAGGGCGGTTTTATTGAAATTTACTTTCAACTCCGTGATTTGTCCACGGAGGAATTCGTTTATATTCAAAAGGTTGAAAAGTGCTCTTTGACTGGCTAGGTCATCGGGGATTTCTCGGATGTTGAATAGATTATGATTAGATAGCTGAACTAGTGTGGATGTTGGAGGGGGGTCATAGTGGGTTCGCGCTCGGGAGACGAGCCGGAAAAGAAAGGAGAGGGATTGGTGAAAGGGATTTGAGTACGTTTGGATTGGCGAGTTTGTCTCGCCATAGTTTTTTAGTAAATTAATATTGAGTTGTACAACCTTATGCTTGGAGATCCTTTGATAGCAGCACCTCCAGGTGCTGTCTCTGGGAGTTTAGCTGCACCTTCGCCTTTTGGATTAGGCTCTGGTGTCTCTATCGGAAGAGTTTGATTAAAATAATCAGTGACTCCTCACGCCGGTAGACACTTATGAGGTAATCCTCTGGGTTTGGGTACTCACTTCACTTCACTTCACTTTACTTCACTTTACTTACGCTTTCACTTCACTAGTTGAGGTTTCAACCTATGCAGGTCGAGCTCTAACACTTGGAATGGTTTCATATGAAAATAATCATTTCTTATATAGTAGATAGCGAGGCACCTCTCACCACAATCTGTGCAATTGCGCGCACATCGCTAGTTAGGTACGAACATTTCCTATCATTCCAAATCGATGAGCGTCAGAGGCGATCCTCCCACCAACAATTCCAACTCGATGCGCCTACAGAAGGGTATACGAGCATGTCAGTGGTCGTTGGAACTCCACGAAGTGTAGACGTGCGTACTCTCTGTCTCGATAGTCCCACTAGAGCCGACGTCACAGGCGTCCACTCTCGATGCGCTGACAGAAGGCGAAATCATTCATTCGTGATTGGAACTTCGTGGAGTGCAGATGTGAGAGGCTCATGTTGGTGAATAGTGGAATGGCTGATGTGGGGTGCTATGCAAACTAGTTTGTACGTCATAGCGGTGGGGGAGGGACCGATGAGCTAACAGAAAGCACTGTGTATTCATTCGTGGCTGGATCTTCGTAAAGTGCAGAGGTGTGGTGCTCGTGTTGGTGAATAGTGGATGGCTGGTACTCTATGCAAACGAGTTTGTACAGAGTACACATGAAGGGTTATGCCCACTCTTTACCGTGCACATTTGGATAATGAACGACCATTGAGATCTGGTGTTTGTTTCCTCGTATCAGAACCGCTACTTTTTCTATCCTCCTGAATATTCATCCTGAAAATCCATCATCACCTTTGTGTTGAAACATAAGTTGTAGGTTGATTAAATGTAAAAATGAATACATATGGGTGAACGTTTGTAATTTTGTAATTTACAAATTCGTTTATCAACTGAAGGAGTTAGTGCAACTTTTCTTTGATTCATTGTGGAAACCTCATGTTTTTCAATCAGATTTTATGATACTTCAAAGTTTTTGAATAGACAATCGTAATAATTTTGGAAATTTATTTTTTGAAGAGAGGCTTTCGTTATACTTTTATCATCTTTTTTTGTTATAATTTTTTTTTATCATCCTCTCCATGCCTTTTTCATGGCATACATTTTTGACTTCAGACATATAAACTCTTTCATAATTCTTTTGTTTTTTTCATCTTTCATCAAACCTCAAACATTTTTATTTTCTTATGGAATTTGTTATCTACAGCATAGTTTCTCTTTGATATATTTATAAATACCATCAGTGAAAGAGTAGTAAATCAGTGAGTCAGTATCTGTATATAACAATCTTCGTGGAGTGCATATGTGTGGTTCTCGTGTTGGTGAATAGTGGATGGCCGGTACTCTATGCAAACCAGTTTGTACAGAGTACATATGAAGGGTTATGCCCACTCTTTACCGTATATGTAATCTATTTTACAATAAAGGATATCTTTACCGTGCAAATTCCAATGTATACTTTGTACAAGAAAGTAAACATAAAGGATAATCTGACCCAAGGTTAAACTATTCTTGAATTTTTTTTTCTGCACCAGACATATCGTTCGAAGTCACCCACCACCAGACGTTAATGACGTCATAGTGGTGGGTGTAGGCTTAGAATCGGCTCAAAACATCACAGACCACAAGGCAACCATTCTGGTTATGATTTTGATAAGTAATGGAACAAAAACAGAATATACAAAGAAATGTTTCAGTTACAATGCTTTGAAAGAAAATTCAACTAGACAACATATTTTTATACTGTAGAATCTAACGAATTGGTGATTTCGTTCATGGAAATATTCAGGCATTTTATTGCACAAAATAAAAAAAAATACATCAAAAAGGAATTTAACGTGAAAAATGGATCACTTAAGGGCTTGTTATTCCAATTATTAAAAGGAATGATCTATATCGTGAACATGAAACATATTCCGAAGATGCTGAAACAAGACAACAATATAATCAATATCGTAATCACGTAAATATACTAATCGAACAGAATGAGGCATTTTTTATAAAAATGAAATAATTAGGAATAAAAAACAATCTGGAAACTTGTGGAAAATTGTAAATCTGGAACCTAAAAAAATGATACACTAAAAAATAAGTAATGATGATATAATAGATGATATTTTGAAAAAATTAATTTATATTTTCGTTTAACATAGTCGTAAATTCTGCCAAAAATTTTGTACGTGGACTGTCATATATGAATGAATCATCCCAGTGTGGACAAATCCAAAAACACGTCTATCAAAAAAAAATATTTCTATACAGATTACAACTCATCAACGAAGTCATTGAGAACATTTACCAGGACAGTTTTGTAACTTTCTATTACTCTTTTCTCAAGCCAGAGTAGGATAACGGGACAAGTGCCACGCCTAGCTGTGGATTCTGTGGAGGCAAGGGCATAGGTCGTCACTTGTCACTATAAATCAACGTTGCTACACAGGAATAGGACACACTTACAGACTTCCAATAAAACAATGAAAACGCTTCAATGCAGAAATGTGAAGAATCAACTATTTTTTAAAAAATGGGACTGATTCTTGAATAAATAATTCAGAGTGTCGGTGGATGAAGAATGAGTTCTTGTATAATGATGGCCTCGATAAGTATATTTGAAAAATACAAGATCTCACCCAACGGTTTAATGCATCAAAATTTACAAACTCAGATGGAAAACATATCTTCTGAAACCATCAATGAAAATCGAAACCGATGACTGGTGATCTCCCACTCCGACTTCTCTGATCCTGGTCATTCCTGGTGATTCCTGCAGTCTCCAGCAGCTACCCCAGACACTTCTTCAACGTTCTTCTTCAATTCTCATATTTCATGCTGCTTATCTCAACCGATTGTGGTTCCGTCCTTTCAAAAGTTTTTATAACATACAGTTGGTATAATATTCTCATACTTTCTTTTTTTATTTTTGTTTTACTACGCTTCACTGAGCTTGATTCTCTATTTTACCTGAATATTAGGTTTACTTTTAGGTTCAATCGATTCTAGGGTTAGTTTCAATTCACAACTTCATACTAATATTCAATAATGTACTCATTCAATTTCCACCCTATAAATACTCTAAAAGTTGTAATTCACTCATACGGATGACTATCAGAATTCAAATATCATTTTTGTCACCACTACTTCCTCCTTATTTGAAAGACAAGCACAGAGAAGACTGTTTCACAATTTCATTCTACCTTCACCTAGTAGGTATCAGTTCAAAGTTCAAACTCTTTTCCCACCTGATAAAATAGACATATAAACAAAGTCCACCGATTCTGTGAATGACATAAAAATAGATATCTCTCTGTGTTTAACTTCTAACTTGACCCTACACGGTATAAATGAATTTCCTGACTCAATAATATTACAGTTTGAGAATGAATTCTTTAAATGAACGAAAGAAGAAGATTTATCTTACGTCTAATTGCATATTCACCCGTGATACGGACTAAAATAATCAAAAGCAAATAATATGGCTTTTGAATGTCAATATTCCGATTTATATTTGTTTGGTAGCGCTACCGAAGACTGCTCAGGAGAATCCCAGATCTCAGAAAATAAAAATAAGAATTTAGATAATGGGTAAGTTGTAATTCACAATTGATGAAATTGAAAATGAAAAGGTTCATTCGTGTTCAGATTGTGTCACAAACAATATGAAATTACAAATGGAAAAATGTAACGTAGCAATGATTGGCAATAATAGGACTGTTCACTTCAAGTTTTGACATGAAT
This sequence comes from Leptinotarsa decemlineata, assembly GCF_000500325.1. Classification (NCBI taxonomy): domain Eukaryota; kingdom Metazoa; phylum Arthropoda; class Insecta; order Coleoptera; family Chrysomelidae; genus Leptinotarsa; species Leptinotarsa decemlineata. The sequence goes on along the minus strand of NW_019292485.1, from coordinate 86,830 downwards.
TAAGTATCGACGGCACTAAACTTGCTTTTTAAAAATAATTTTATTGTTACAAAAGTTGAAAATCAAAAAATAGAGAAATACAAAATATATGAAATTATACGTGTTGTTACTTTGAGGAATGAAATCCGACTGACTGTGGATGCGAGGCTTCGCTCATCAGCATCTGGAACACGGTGGTGGTACTGCTAGATCAGCGGAATTGTCCTAGATGGTGAGATGGATCCTCCCCCCGAAGATTCAACTATCATGCACAGTCGGGTAGTTGAACAGATAGATCAGTTCCTCCATTTATTACTTGCAGTTGATTCTCTTCTTGACTCATTATTGGTGCAACATTGAAGTAAATTTTTTCTGTACAAGAAGTAAACTATCATTGATATGATCGTTAAGTGAATCACTAAAGTCCATATACTCGGTGACTGGTAAAGTCCGCCTTGGTTGAATGTTATTTCAGGATTCAGGATTCAAGTATGCCCACTGACTATATGTGAAGATTTCAGGATTGTTACCAATTAGCTGATTTTCAGGTTTTGGACTTCTTTCAAATCGTCAAATCGTCCAATTGAAATCTCATATTTACACTTCTTGAAGGGTTCGATCTTGGTTCAATTCGGGAATCAATATTATTTGATTGCTATTAATTACATTTCCTTCATTGATTATTTCGGTTTGATTCGCCTTGATATTGCAGCCTACTGGAATGTCGACTAAATAGGATCCAATTATTCGTTGAACTTTCTCTTGTTCATTACACTGTAGGTGGATTGTCGTTTTATTTAAAAATGTCGCTATCCTTTGGGTAGAGTCCTCCAGTTGGTTAGATATTGGCTTAGTCATCCTAACATCGATTTGTCTACATGTGGAAGTGTCTTCCATCTTCAGGAGTTTCAGCTCACAAAGATTTCCAGAAATTTCTCTAATCGGCATTTTCTTGCACACATAGAATTGTGGTTCGACATTGACACAATCGTCGTTTTTAAATGTGAAATATTCTGAGTTCTTCAGTAAAAATGAATTTTCGAGTATAAGTGCCTTGAACTGACTTTGACTATATGTGAGGATTGCATATAAGTGATAGTAATCGAAAATGTATGGATATGTGATCAGAAAATGAATAAGAGAGGTTATTCTACCATTCAGAATGAAACATTCGATTTTCATGATTTTCTCTAATTTCAAGATGTTTTCTAAAGTAATGTAAATAGGAAATTAATTCTTTGGAACACTTCTGTGTGATTTAAGAAGTTCGACGTATAAGTCTGGGGGTTTCACTATGCTTGGATGCATAATGTTGAGTTTCGCGAATGCTATCGAATTTTCAATCTCCTTTAAGGCAGATTTGACTATTCCGAACATATCAATCGTTTGGTTTAGTATATCTTGAACATATGCTTTAGTTTCTTCATAACTCTCTGTTTGAAATATGGCAGCAATATGAACTATTATTTCTTGAAGAAATTTTTCATTGTGAATTGTGTTGTGACGGCTTCTCTTCCTTGCGAAGCTCCTGCTGTCTTCCAGCCAAAGTCTTTTCTACCATCGCTTTGGAGTACCCATTCCATTGAAGATAATTTTTGATGATGTCTAGTTCCTTCTCGAGACCTTGCTTCGTATTAAAGAGCCCAAAAGCACGGTCTGATAGAGTCTTGATGATTCCTCTTTTAGTCGATTGATGGTTGTTGGATTCGTGGTTCAGATACTGTCCCATATGAGTGGGTTTTCGTCACAAGTAGTGCTTGCACTTCCCTACATCATAGGATCATCGGAGAGGATAAGAAGCATTGGTTCCAAGTACAACATCAGAACCTGCTTCAGATCCGGTAATACTATCCGTAGCAGCCTCACGAAAACCAGGCCACCAAACGCGGACTGCGATTCTAATAATTGGATTTACCGGATACCCTGTGAGTGCGGAAAATCCTATATTGGTGAAACTAAGAGGCCATTGAATGTTCGCATTGCCGAGCACATTGCGAGGGGAAGCCAGCAAATCAGGAATAGCAGACCATGTTTGGACTCATTAACACAACATCGAGTGGTCCCAAGCTGAGATCTTGCACAGAGAGGAACATTGGTTCAGGAGAAAATTCAAAGAAGCCGCATACATGATGTCCAACAACGTATTCAGCCAAGCCAGCGTATGCAACATATGGAAGCCCATCATAAATAGGCATCTCTCGGAGGAATCAGTCCAGTCATCACCCGAAGACGATTCTAGATACTAACAATCGAAACGTCCTGAACTAACGTGACTTGGAATCTCTCCACTGTTCTCAAATTCAGATCCATTGTCAACTATAATTTGAATAGGTACGCCATGATGTGAAAATAATATTAAGTTTGTCAGCTATATCGGTAGGCAATGAAAAGGGAAATGAAATACTTGCGCGTATTTTGAAAAACTGTCTATAATGGTAAGAAATACCTAAAGTATGAACGTCAATGTGGATAATTTCGAATGGTTTGGTGGCTGTCGAGTTATATTAATTTTTGTTTTTATAGAATCTCTTTCGTATATACTTCGTTAACAAATTTCACACTCGTTAATGAAGGTTTGGATAAAATATTCCATACTGGGCCAATAATAAAGGGTTTTGAGTTTCTGTTCGGTGTCGTCAATACCTCTATGATTACTTTTACCTTCGTAATATGTCTGTATCAGTTCTAAAGCTTTTTTTTATCTGTGACATCGATTAGTTTGCTTCCACATCTCTTAAATTTTATTGAAGGTCATTTGAAATTTTGTCTAATTATTTCACAAAATCGTTCATAGTTATATGCATTTTCGAAGTAAAGATGATAAGGTATGTTAGGTGCGATATATTCTTTTACGAAATCGATTACGTCTCTTTCAAAGTTATTTAAAGGAAGCTGAACAGTTTTTCTCTGTTTCTTCTCAAATAAGATTGTTATTTTTGGTTAGGATGGTGAATGAAGAACTAATTGGAAAATAATTTGATTTTGACCAAAATTTACTGGGGTTTCTGGAATGGGTATTTCAACAATTGGATTTTTCTCGGTATTAGTGTGTACGGTAACGTCATCAATTCCTTCAATTGGGTTTAGTTCATGTTTTTCAGGAGTTTGAGTAGTTTCTATGTCGGCATTAACTACCATAGAAGTATTATCTTAAAAATGTTTACGTATTTCTAATATATCCGAAGATGGTTGGTAGTCTGGGGTATTTCAGTTAGGGTTAACACTATTTTGGTTATCAAAAGTAATAGATGGACCGGCTAGACGTTCGGACTCTTCGAGCTAGTTCTTCCCAAAAAGTCTTTGACTCTTTTGTGTTCAATGCGTGAAAGTGCATCAGCATTCGTATTGGACGACCTTTTTTTGTGAATTATATTATATTCATATTCTTCAAGTTTAATTTGCCATCTTAGCAATTTAGAACTCTGGTCTTTCGTTGAAAATAGCCATTGGAGTGGTTTATGATCCGTGACTATATTGAATTTCCTGCCAAAAAGGTAAGGACGAAAATATTTGGTTACCCAGACACTAGCCAAAAGTTTTTTTTCTATCGTGCTGTAATTTGATTTGGAGTCGTTTAGAGTCCTTGAAACATATGCTACCGGAGGGTATTTTCCAATAGGTCCTTGATTCAAGACCGCTTCCAAGGCTACGGTTGAGGCGTCCGTTGTTGAATTGAATGGTTTAGTAAAATATGGTACTGAAGGATTGATTCATTAATCAGTGAATTTTGACAAGTTTCGAAACACGATCGGAATTCTTTGTCGTTGATGATCTGTGCACCCCTCTTCAAGCTTTTTTTGAGTGGTTCCGTTAATTTTGCAAAGTTATTAATGAATCGTCTTTAATATCATAACAGTCCTAAGAATCCTTTAGTTTGTTTAGTTGTTTTTGGAATAGGGAAGTTCTCGATTGATTTAGTTTTATTCGGATTTGGTTTGACATCGTTTGGAGTAACAATATGGCCAAGATAAGCCACTGCTTTTCATAAAAATTCTGACTTATCAAATTGCATTTTGAAGTTTGACTCTCTGAGTCTTTGGAAAACTGCTTTTAACCTTTCGATATGCTCTCAGAGAGATATGTCATCTGAATGGACTCAGCATTTTCTGTTTTGAATACCTCTTAGGGGATTCTCTATCACTCGTTCAAAAGTCGCGGGAGCATTCTTGGGACCAAATGGCATCCTAAGGAACTCGTAGTGCCCATTTTCGGTATTGAATGCTGTTTTTTCGATGTCTTCCTCACGCATTTCAATTTGGTGAAATCCGCTGGCAAGATCCAGAGTCAAAAAATATTGGAATCTACCTAGTTTATCTGATAAATCGGTTATATTCGGCAAGGAATATTTAACATCAATTGTTTTTTCATTAATATTCCAGTAATCTACAACTAGGCCTTATAATTTTTTGATCTAACATTTTTTGAATTTGTGTTTGGACTTCTTTTTGTGAATGAAGGGGTATGTCTCAATATAAACGGGTATTTCGTCAGTCGTGTGAAGACATTACACGATTTTTAGTTTTATTTGTAAAAGTAAGCAGTTCATCCTCATGGTAAAAAATATCGAAAAATTCCAAACATAATTTTTCTTTCATTGATTTTTCTTCGACATTCAAATGGTCGGTTCTGATATTAGCGTAGTAGTTTCAAGTTTCAGGTTTCCAGAAACATCAAATGCCTTTGAAATGGGAATAAGAGCACTATGTTTATGACAGGATTTTTGAAATACTGCTGACACTATGAATGGATCATTTTAGATTCTATCGGGGTATAGATAATAAGATAGATTTGGATCAATGAAAGATTTGGTCGGTCCTGTATCGACTGAAAATTTCAAATTATATTCAAGTAAAGTTATAAAGGGTAATTCACTAGAATTACTTGAATTTGAAGATATTATCACTGGTTCTTCGTTTGATTGGTGTGTTGACTTATTCATTGAATATTTTCATCGGGATTATATTGAGTATTTTCGAAATTTTTATACTGACCCTGGCTTTCAACTTCAGAATTTTGTGAATAATATTCGACATCATTCGTTTCTGTATTGAAAAGTTCCTCTGAGATAAAGTACCTTTGTTGAGGTATACTAGGAAATGAGGGATCTGGTTGATTTATGTTGAACGTTTGCCTTGTTGAAACAGTCATAAGTGTTTGACTGGGAAGATTTCGATTGAGATTGAGCTTGAAAACGTTCTGGTTATTAGTGGGAAAAACTTGAGAATTTCGGAAAAATATTTGTTGTGCAATATCAATTCTTGGTTGAATATTTAAAGGCTGTGAAGGGAAATTTTTCAATGTATGGAATTGATTATTTGAAGATCAACGCATCATCGCATTAATCCGCAAAATTTCTATACAGTGTGTCTTTTAAAATATTCCGAATTGTGACATTTTGAATATTAACTACTAGTTTAGCATTCCCTATTAGTTTAATTACCAAACTGTTCAATAGATATGTATTTTGGAAAGAAGATAGTCAAGCTATCACAAGTACTTAAGTTCATTTGGGTTTCCATCGAATTGTGGAACGCAATTTGAATATTCGGGTTTGAGAACATTTGCCATTTCTGAAGAGTTTGAAATATTCAATTCTGAGTTTTGGTTATAAAATGTATTATCACTATTGATTGGAATTGATTGAGAAATGAAATTAGTTCGATTAGAAAAGGGGTTTACAAAAATTCGATTGGTTCTTGGATTTGGGTTGGAAATTGAATTGTGAGTCAGCTAAAGACAATTAATGAAAAATATTGTCAAGCGACATAAAATCGGAGTACTCACAATGAAAGCAAGATTTTGGTAACCGCTTTCTTGCCCACTATAAGGAGTCTGCCTGTCTTGTCAGCATCTGAAACAGGATGGTGGTACTGCTAGATAAGCGCAATTGTCCTAGGTGGTGAGATAATTCACGAAAACTATTATCATTTGAATAATTCAAAAACCTAATTATGTTAGAAAAGAAGTGTGTTGCATTGAACTGAAATAAAAAAACAGCTTATTTTCCGTTCTTTATTCTGTCGCTCACCAAGATATACTGCTCATCGGTACGTAGATGATATATAGAAAAGTACTATGTTCAGAGTGCTACACTAACACACTATATACAGGATGTCACATGAATCATCTGAATTGAAAAAAAATCCTCCAATAGGTACGATAAAAATAATCTCATGGAAATAAATGAAATATTCAAAAACATTCATTGATTTTTATAACATAGCTGAGATAACCATACCTACCACAAACATCTGAAATATTTTTTTAGTTAGAACTACATAAAAAGTAGACTTCGATATGTCACCGAAATTTCTTACAGGAAAACATACGCCTCCAAAAATTATACATCCATTATCACATTCAGGATTGACGATCTTCAGATCGGAGGTGTATGACGTCACGTTGTTCTCATCTTCTATGTAATTCACGGGATTTTATTTGAGATTCCATATATCTTTCAGCCACATCTGAATATAACACCGTGAACAAACAGGAGATTAAATTGAGGACGGTGTTGTTTGTAGAAATCCTTCAATTCCCATCTACTTTCGGATTCCGAACTGATCATGTCACAATGTTTTCTCTTGCAATGATCTACAGAGTCAGATTTAAAACCTTCCCATCTGCATTCAACAGTCCTTCCCAGTGAACACGATATGAAGGCAAATTTGCCCAATATTTCGTGAGATACTACGAATAGATCTTTTTTGCGAATTTGATAGCCGTTGTTAGCATTTTCGCAAGGTCTTTCTAGTATCTCGAATATTCATCCCAAAAGTTGGGCCTCTACATACAAGACAATCTCTCGTTCGGCAGAAACATCCAAAACAAATCTGATGACCGTTGAGTTAAGCAAACTGGACATTCTAATGTAGAGGCTATGACGTCTTCCAAACGTTCTCCTGGCGAATAGGAATATGTGAAAAGTCGCGTCAAGCAAACTGGACATTCTAGTGCAGAGGCTATGACGTCTTTAAAACGTTCTCCAGGCGAATATGTAAAAAGTCTCAATAGTTACTACTGTATTGCGTGCATAAAAGAGGTGTGTCAATATTCGGTCCACACCGTAGGTCGAAGCCAAACATTCTCTCGAATGTGGCATGAAAACACGAATTTTATACACGAAATACAAACAATATTTTCTGTACAACCATTGAAGTGAATTAACATCGTCTGAAATATATTGAATACATACATCTTGACGTAGTTTTTGTCCCGCTATGTTATCGCGTTATCGCTTTTAAACGACTGTTGTCTTTGAAATAGTTTTCAATGCTTTCAGTGATATCGAATATAGAAATGTTTCCTGTCTGAAAAAACTTAGCACAAAATAACTTAGTAAAACTTCTCTTTATCATTCATTCTATCCTTGATAACATCAATAATTACAATACAATTTCACAACATCCAATGGATATGGATCAACCTTTTTTGCGAATTTGCTAGCCCTTGCAATCATTTTTACAAGGTACTTCTAGTATCTCGAATATTTGTCCCCAAAGTTGGGCCTCTACATACAGGAGAATCTCTCGTTCGGAACGAACATCCAAAACAAATCTGATGATCGTTGTGTCAATCAAACTGGAAATTCTAGTGCAGAGCCTATGACGTCTTCCAAACGTTCTCCAGGCGAATATGTAAAAAGTCTTTATAGTTTTTCTGTATTGAGTGCGGAAAAAGAGTGTCAATATTTGGCCCAGACCACAGGTCGAAGCCAAAAATACTCTCGAATGTGGCATGAAAACATGAATTTTATAGACGAAATACAAACAACATTTTTTGGAAAACTGTTAAAGTGAATTCACATCGTATGAAATATATTGAATACATACGTCTTGAGTTTTTGTCCTAATAAGTTATCACGTTATCGCTTCTGAACCACTGTTGTCTTGAAAATAGTATTCAATGTTTTCAGTAAAATCGATTACAGAAATTTTTCCTGTCTGAAAGAACTTAGCCCAAAATGACTAAGTTATACTTCTCTTCCTCATTTATCCTATATTTGATGATATCAATACTTACAATACAATTCCACAACATCCAGTGGTATTTCTGTATTGTTACTATAGGCGGTTTTTTGGCAAGCCGCGTGTTAGACTTTTTGACTTGATTGATCGTAGTTGCTTCAATTTCCATTCATATTTGAGAAGATGGATGTTGATTTCAATGGTGGTAGTATAACCCGAATAGATATTTATGAGTATTATGAATTTTTGCACAATATTCCGTGAGATACTATGGATCGACCTTTTTGACGGATTTGATAGCCGTTGCTAGGTACTTCTAGTATCTCGAATATTTGTTCCAAATTTGGACCTCTACATACAGCACAATCTCTCGTTCGGGAGAAACATCCAAAACAAATCTGATAACCGTTTTGTCAAGCAAACTGGCTATGACGTCTTCCAAAAGTTCTCCATGCGAATATGTAAAGAGTCTTTATAGTTATTTCTGTATTGAGTGTGGAAAAAAAATGTCAATATTTGGCCCATACCGCAGGTCGAAGTCAAAAATACTCCCGAATGTGGCATGAAAACACGAATTTTATACACGAAATACAAACAACATTTTTTGTACGACTGTTATAGTGAATTTACATCGTCTGAAATATATTGAATACATCTTGACGTAGTTTTTGTCCCAACAAGTTATCACGTTATCGCTTCTGAACGACTGTTGTCTTGAAAATGGTATTCAATGTTTTCAGTAAAATCGATTACAGAAATTTTTCCTGTCTGAAGGAACTTGGCCCAAAATGACTAAGTAATACTTCTCTTTTTCATTCAACCTATATTGGATGATATCAATACTTACAATACAATTCCACAACATCCAGTGGTTTTTCTGTGTTGTTACTGTAGGCCGTTTGTTGGCAAGCCGCGTGTTAGACTTTTTGACTTGCTTGATCTTAGTTGCTTCAATTTCAATTTATATTTGAGAAGATGGATGTTGATTTCAATGGTGGTAGTATAACCCGAATAGATATATCTGAGAAATATGCATTTCTGCATAATATTCCCTGAGATACTATGTATCGACCTTTTTGGCGGATTTGATAGCCGTTGCTAGCATTTTAGCAAGGTACTTCTAGTATCTCGAATATTTGTTCCAAAGTTGGACCTCTACATACAGCACAATCCCTCGTTCGGGAGAAACATCGAAAACAAATCTGATAACAGTTCTGTCGAGCAAACTGGACATTCTAATGTAGAGGCTATGACGTCTTCTAAACGTTCTCCTGGCCAATAGGAATATGTAAAAAGTCTTTATAGTCATTTCTGTATTGAGTGCCAAGATAGAGTGTCAATATTTGGCTCAGACCGCAGGTCGAAGCCAAAAATTATCTCGAATGTGGCATGAAATCACGAATTCAATACACGAAATACAAGCAACATTTTTTGTACAACTGTTGAAGTGAATTTACATCGTCTGAAATATATTGAAAACATTCATCTTGACATAGTTTTTGTCTCGATGAGTTATCGCGTTATCGCTTTCAAACGGCTGTTGTTTCGAAAATAGTATTTAATGTTTTCAGTAAAATCGAATACAGAAATTTTTCCTGTCTGAAAGAACTTAGCCCAAAATGACTAAGTAATACTTCTCTTTCTCATTTATCCTATATTTGATGATATCAATACTTACAATACAATTCCACAACATCCAGTGGTATTTCTGTGTTGTTACTATAGGCGGTTTTTTGGCAAGCCGCGTGTTAGACTTTTTGACTTGATTGATCGTAGTTGCTTCAATTCCAATTCATATTTGAGAAGATGGATGTTGATTCCAATGGTGGTAGTATAACTCGAATAGATATTTATGAGTGATATGCATTCTTGCACAATATTCCGTAAGATACTATGGATCGACCTTTTTGACGGATTTGATAGCCGTTGCTAGCTTTTCTGCAAGGTACTTCTAGTATCTCGAATATTTGTTCCAAATTTGGACCTCTACATACAGCACAATCTCTCGTTCGGGAGAAACATCCAAAACAAATCTGATAACCGTTTTGTCAAGCAAACTGGACATTCTAATGTAGAGGCTATGACGTCTTCCGAACGTTCTCCTGGCGAATATGTAAAAAGTCTAAATATTTATTTTTGTATTGAGTGCAGAAAAGGAGTGTGTCAATATTTGGCACATACCGCAGGTCGAAGTCAAAAATACTCACGAATATGGCATGAAAACACGAATTTTTTGTATAAGTGTTAAAGTGAATTAACATCGTCTGAAATATATGGAATACAGACATTTCGACGTTATTTTTGTCCAGATAAGTTATCGCGTTATCGCTTTCAAACGACTTTTGTCTTGAAAATAGTATTGAATGTTTTCAGTGAATTCGAATACAGAATTTTTTTCTGCAAGAAAAAACTTAGCCCAAAATAAATAAGTAATACTTCTCTTTTTCATTCATTTTATATTCGATGATATCAATACTCACAATACAATTTCACAACATCCAGTGGTCTTTCTGTGTTGTTACAATAGACGGTTTGTTGGCAAGCCGCGTGTTAGAATTTTTGACTTGTTTGATCGTAGTTGCTTCAATTTCAAGTTAGATTTGAGAAGATGAATGTTGATTTCAATGGTGGCAGTATAACCCGAATAGATATATCTGTGAAATATGCAAATTTGCACAATATTTCGTGAGATACTATGGATCGACCTTTTTGGCGGATTTGATAGCCGTTGCTAGCATTTTTGCAAGGTACATCTAGTATTTCGAATATTTGTTCCAAAGTTGGACCTCTACATACAGCACAAACTCTCGTTCGGGAAAAACATCCAAAACAAATCTGATGACCGTTTTGTTAAGCAAACTGGACATTCTGATGCAGAGGCTATGACGTCTTCCATACGTTCTCCAGGCGCATATGTAAAAAGTCTCAATAGTTATATCTGTATTGAGTGCAGAAAAGGAGTGTATCAATATTTGGCCCAGACCGCAGGTCGAAGCCAAAAATTCTTTCAAATGTTGTTACGGTTTGGATGGTCCACCCCGTAACTTCAAAAACTAAATTGGTCCGATAAGCCGTTCGCCGTTCGCTCGCAGCTCGTTCAAGTGGAGAATTCGTTCCTTGAAAATGAAGAGGGAAAAAAAGCGAACAGCTGATCTAGGTTTTGATGAACAAGTTCTCTTCTGGTCGTGTGTATGTGTTGGTATTTCGAAATTGTACCTTTTTCTCTATTGTGCAATAAGATTTGGAGTAATGTAAACTTATTTACTTGATTTACAAGAATAGGGAAGGGCACTGAAGTGAGAACTCGAGTAGGAACGTTATGTAGGAGTAGAATGTGGCTTATTATAGTTAGTTGAGTGCTTCAACGTTAAGAAGGAATTGGTTATCATGGTTGTCTCTGCTCCTGGTTGTGGAAGAGTCTAATATCTGTGGAGTGAAGCATTTCAAAGCGATATTAGGAAGAACTTTTCGCCAATAATATTCACTACAAGGTGGATAAAATACTGTGTATTTTTGTTCGACTGTTAAAGTGAATTTACATCGTCTGAAATGAATTGAATACATACATCTTGACGTAGTTTTTGTCCCGATGGGTTATCGCTTTATCGCTTTCAAACGACTGTTTAGAAATAGTATTCAATGTTTTTAGTAAAATCGAATACAGAAATTTTTTCTGTCTGAAAAAACTAAGCCCAAAATAAATAAGTGATACTTCTCTTTTTCATTCATTCTATCCTTGATGATACCAATACTCAAAATACAATTTCAGTTTTTGTCCCGATGAGTTATCGCTTCATCGCTTTTGAACGACTGTTGTCTTGAAAATAGTATTGAATGTTTTCAGTGAAATCGAATACAGAATTTTTTTCTGTATGAAAAAACTTAGCCCAAAATAAATAAGTAATACTTCCCTTCTCCATTCATTTCATATTTGATGATTTCAATACTTGCAATACAATTTCACAACATCCAGTGGTCTTTTTGTGTTGTTACAATAGACGGTTTGTTGGCAAGCCGTGGTGGTAGTACTACCCGAAAAGATATATCTGAGAACTATGTAAATCTGCACAATATTCCGTGAGATACTATGTATCGACCTTTTTGGCGGATTTGATAGCCGTTGCCAGCATTTTAGCAAGGTACTTCTAGTATCTCGAATATTTGTTCCAAAGATGGACCTCTACATACAGAACAATCTCCCGTTCGGGAGAAACATCCAAAACAAATCTGATAACCGTTTTGTCGAACAAACTGGACATTCTAATGTAGAGGCTATATCGTCTTCCAAACGTTCTCCTGGCGAATATGAATATGTAAATAGTCTTTATAGTCATTTCTGTATTGAGTGCCAAAGAAGAGTGTCAATATTTGGCCCAGACCGCAGGTCGAAGCCAAAAATTCTCTCGAATGTGGCATGAAACCACGAATTCAATACACGAAATACAAGCAACATTTTTTGTACAACTGTTGAAGTAAATTTACATCGTCTGAAATATATTGAAAATATACATCTTGACGTAGTTTTTGTCTCGAGCTGCTAAAATGGCATTGAGTCAAACTGGAGGACGTAAAAACATACGGATACCTAGGATAATCCCATTCGAAGTAAAATCCGGAGGAATCCTTCCACTCATACCTATATTCGCTGCCCTTTCAACTTTGGGTTCTTTGGCAGGTGGAGCAGGCGCTATCGCAAAAACCGTAATAGATGCTAAGAATGCCAAAAAGAAACTTGAAGAAGATCAACGTCACAACGAAGCTATGGAACATTTAGGTTCCGGTTTGTACCTACGCAAAACACCTCGAGGATTTGGTCTGTTCCTAAAGAAACAACAGCAACGTAATGGGCGAGGTCTTTACTTGAAAAAGCAAAAAAACTCCTACTGAAGCTACCCCATAGAGCATTATACGATTTGGAAATTCAGAAATGTGCCTGTCAACTGAGAATTCCACATTTTCGTGGAGTCTTTATGCGCGACACGTTGCCAACTCGTGGTCGTCGGCTGCGAGAATGTGCTGTATTGAACTTAGATTCTCAATTGAATGCAGGCACTCATTGGATAGCTTACATTAAAAACGGTGATGCTGTACAATATTTTGACTGTTTCGGTAATCTCAAATCTCCAGTGGAATTGGTAAGATATTTTGGAGGGGGTATAACGATTACATTTAACAATGATCAGTATCAAAATTTTGACCAGAGTAATTGCGGACATCTGTGCCTACAGTTTCTGCTCCATAATGTATGCAAAAATGGTTGGAGATGAATCTATACGAGATTTAACCGATGCTGAGTTGGAAACTTTATCGATCGACTATTTGATCGAGAATGCTGAACCTTGGGAATTATTGGATGTTTGGCATAGATTTCCAAAGGACTACCAACATCGATTTGCTTTGCAGATTCGTTTACCATGTTTCATCCATTACCGACATGAGGTACCACCACCTACATCAGCAGCGTCATCGCTCTTTTCCATTTGTACTTCTGCTCCTGTGGTTATACAAATCAATATGAGTAAATAAAGAGATAATCATTATCATTATTATTATTATTATTGTGAGTTCACAAATGGGATGTTATCATTGTAAAAATGGATGATTTTTATTCAAAATCTTGTTGTTGTTTCAATCATTATTTAAGGTTATGTCATACTGGCATTATATCAGTCATGTCTATGATATTAACGCTAACGAGTCGTTTTTCGACGCTCTCCATCGATTTCAATCCACCCATTCGATTAGATTCTGATTCTGAATATACTTTGGCTTTGCTCAGTTTCCATTCGTACAACAGTATACCCAACATTGAAGAAGGTACGAAATTCTACTACTATGAAAACGCTGACAAAACTAAACAGAAAAGCATCGATATACCTGTTGGATCTTACGAAATTGGTGACATTGAAGAATTAATAAACAAATACATCACGCCTAAAACGTTCAAGGAAAACCCTGAGGATTTTTTCTATCTGAAACCGAATAATAATACGCTGAAAAGTGAAATATTCTGTCTNTCTTCACGGACAAAGCTCTCTTTGTCATCGATTGTTCCAGAAGGGATGAGAGCATCAAAAGTTCCAGTGTTGATGTAAAACTTGAAATCGGAGCATCCGAAAAATTTCCTCAAAATACTAGAGCCTATTGCATCATTGTGCACGACACTGTCATAAAACACCCCCCACTCAGCGAAATTATTAAAAAATGGAACTGAACATGTGCTTTCGCTTCTTTCCTTGCTGTACATATTCAAGGCTTCACCGTCGAGCAAAAATTCCATCCTTAAGAAATAGCCATTAGGGTTGGAATTCAGTGTAATAACTTTTAACTGCTGGCAAATACATCATTTTCCTGTTTGAGTAAAGAAGATCGCCGTACTGCCTGTTATTTGGAGCGAAACATTCACGGATTGAGGTATTTCTCTGGCTTTGTAAAATATAATCAATTGGATGCCATCCTCATGAAAAATCTACAAAGTGTCGATGCCATTTATGTGCGTGGATATCAAAAACATGACTTTATGACTGAAAAACTTCACGAGAAGAATATACCTACACGCGTTGTGAATTTGGAGGGCTATGAAAATACAACATGAATGATTCCCACATTCGACCATAACGAAGGTGCCTCACCTTGTATGCATCACATTCCCAACCAAACCAACTACAATTGCAGTCTCCGAAACGTAGATATTTCATACAAATGGCTTTGTGATATATCACCAAAATAAAAATGTATAATAAATTTCTGAATCATTTCTTCTCTTTCATCTAACCTCACCGCCTCATGATACCCTCAACAAAAATATAAAACGTATGCAAAACGGTCGAAAACGCACGAAAAACGATCGCATGTAAAACGTTCGGACGCAAAACGGTCGAAAACACACGCAAAACGATCGTAAATGCACGAAAAACGGTCGAAAACGCACGAAGAACGGTCGAAAACGCACGAAAAACGGTCGGAAACGCACGCAAAACCGGTCGAAACTCATGCAAAATCTCATTGCTGAATACGTCGCTCCCCCATTGCCCTCACGTTGAGTCCACAACACGTAACCCCTCGACACTTTCGGGTTTCTCTTAAACTGACATGTTTTTTCTCAAATGATATATTTTGACGCACCCTGTACACTTCGACGTCATGTTTTTTTCTTTCAATGATGTATTTTGAGATATCCCGCACACAGTAGTATTACTTACTCTTCATTTTCAAACCGGCAACACTACATTGCCCCATAAACAATGATTTCTTGTACAACCGGCAACGTCGACCCTGCAATGCTGGCATTGGCAGCGTATAACCTCGATTCCATCTCCATCTCTCTTTGCCTCGATTACGTCACACGCGTCTCTAGCTCTTAGACACATATACACATATTTATATGAAATATTAATTAGTTCCCTAATCTAAGTATATTTTCCTATCTTCAACATGATAATGACGATTACAACTTTCCTAACATTCTACGGAAATCAAAAAAATGCTGTCAAGTATAATGAATGAGTCAATTTCGGTCCCGACAAAACTAACGCAAAAATAAAAATGCTGTCAAGTATAATGAATGAGTCAATTTCGGTCCCGACAAAACTAACGCTATAAATACCCAACATTCGCAGTTACTTTCAATATCTTACATTGATGTAGAGGCTAAGGACAATATCTAGCACCCGGACAATTCAGGTTCGAATCTAATAACTATAAACTTGTTTTAATCAAAATCACGTGACAAGGGGGCTTGAGCAGTGATGCGGAGTGCCAAGGGGGACGAGGGCGGAGTACTAAGGGGGCTGATAGGTGAGGCGGAGTACCAAGGGGGCCGAGGGGCGGAGTTCCACGCTTGAATCGCTACGATATTCATTCCATCCTGCGTCGATGACGTCACACGTTTGCCCCNGGGACATTTGGGAGGAACAGGATTCACAATTTAGTTCATTGACTAGCAAGTGAACCAGAGTTTCTTCCGTTTTGTTATATGTAATGTAATAATGAGTTATCTACAAGTCATTGTTCAATAGATTTGCTTCATTTCATTCAAAGAGCTTCTGGGAAGGTGATTATTTAGCATTTTTGACTTTACACTGCTCTCCAAGTTCGAAATATAGTGAATGTTGACATTGGTAACAGGATGGTACTAACGGTAAGATATAATTCACTTCAATTTTGGAGAGATAAAATTCAGTCTGAATTAACTATAAACTATTTTCAATACTTTTCAACTATCGTTACGATTTTGTTCAAAATTTATTTTCCTGTTCGTTACCAAGAGAGTTGAAACATATCATTAAAGTTTGGCAAACTTTAGAGCTATGAAAATGGAAACACCACTGTTCCGAGCTTTCATAAAATTATGTGTTTATGATGTCATTGGAAACAAATTAGGCTAAGCCGGGTCTGTCTGAAGGATAACTAGATTTATTGAGGTTATTTGTGTATTTTCACAAATTATTATTTGTTTCTGAAACGTAATTATATGTTTTCTAGTGCGTAGTAATAAAACGAAATATTTATTTGTTTCAAATGTGAAGCAACAATTTTAATGCAGGCAAAATTTGATATTCGAAGAACTGAGAATCATTTAGGAATCAATAGCAATTACGAGCGTGTCGTGAAACTGCGTAGAAATGTTTTGCAAAAATTATGAGAAGGTACAGAATCGGTGTGTTACATTATACACTGTGTCCCAGCTAAAAGTTGTCACCACCTAATCTGCAAACAGCAATTGTGGAAACTATAAAGATTTGTGGGCGTCAAGAACTGGCTTCGAGAGGAACAAACGATTCTGGCCCTGTTTCTATGATTATTTATATGAAATATTAATTATTTCCCTAATCTAAGTATATTTTCCTATCTTCAACATGATAATGACGATTACAACTTTCCTAACATTCTACGGAAATCAAAAAAATGCTGTCAAGTATAATGAATGAGTCAATTTCGGTCCCGACAAAACTAACGCAAAAATAAAAATGCTGTCAAGTATAATGAATGAGTCAATTTCGGTCCCGACAAAACTAACGCTATAAATACCCAACATTCGCAGTTACTTTCAATATCTTACATTGATGTAGAGGCTAAGGACAATATCTAGCACCCGGACAATTCAGGTTCGAATCTAATAACTATAAACTTGTTTTAATCAAAATCACGTGACAAGGGGGCCTGAGCAGTGATGCGGAGTCCCAAGGGGGACGAGGGCGGAGTACTAAGGGGGCTGATAGGTGAGGCGGAGTACCAAGGGGGCCGAGGGGCGGAGTTCCACGCTTGAATCGCTACGATATTCATTCCATCCTGCGTCGATGACGTCACACGTTTGAACCAAAAATTGCAAAAAGTTTAGCTCCATAAGAAAATACATGAGGTTTTGAGCTCGTATCGGTGTTGTTCATCTACTCACAATTTTTCGTGAGATACAATGGATCGATCTTTTTTGCGAATTTGATAGCCGTTGCTAGCAACGTTTTGTTGTCTTGAAAATGGTATTCAATGTTCTCAGTGAAATGGAATATAGAAATTTGTCCTGTCTGAAAAAACTCAGCTCAAAATAACTTAGTAATATTTATATTTTTCATACATTCTATCCTTGATAATATCAATACTTACAATACAATTTCACAACATCCAGTGGTCTTTCTGTGTTGTTACTATTGACGGTTTGTTGACAAGCCGCGTGTTAGACTTTTTGACCTGTTCGATCGTAGTTGCTTCAATTTCAAGTTATATTCAAGAAGATGGATGTTGATTTTAATGGTAGTAGTATTACTCGAATAGATATATCTGAGAAAGCAAATGCAATAGTATCTAATATGTTACCGGCCAAATCCAAGTTAGTTTATGTGACAACATAATATGACCAATTTCGTGAATGGTACGTCAAGAAATAGTTGAAGAATTATTACATATATCTATAGATCTATTTCTATTGATAAAATACCCAATTCAAAGACCTACTACACAAGAACCTTCACTGTTTCAAATTCTGATAACATTGAGATATACCGCAAGTATAGAGCAATACGGCTGCCGATATTTTTAACAAAATATCGAATTGTCTATCTTCTTCCAAACAAACTAAAATATCTGACGAATATGTGGAATTAACTCACATTACAATTGATTATTATTCCAAATAATAAAATTGTTTTATGATGAATGATCGATTAATAATTGACTTTCTCAAAAATAAAACCTTCAAAACGTAATATTTCATGTTTACTTTGACAGTGAAAAAATGTCTATTTTCCACGGTGAAAAAGTGGACATTCACGCATCAACAGAGATGTAGAAATGTCAAATTCTGTGACAGTTGAACATAAACACATTTTTATACAGAAAATAATCGTAAAGAGAAGAAGTAATATTGGAAATACCCATATGGCAAATGACAAATTTAAATAACTCACCTTTCCCGACATCAGCTCTTTGTTTGGTCTAACTTTTTCAAACAGTTTTTTCATAATCATCTTTTGTATTTGCGCCAAAGATGCAAACTTTTTCATGAGCTTCAACCTATTTGAGAAAAGGCAAACTTCGTTGGCAAAAGAACATTTTAGTGTTGTTTGAAACACAGTCTCTCCAAAAAACAATTTCTTCCTGATTTTCTGGGTAAAGTGCATATGAAACACTTTTTAGATATCGCAATACATCTCCTGCATTACAAATTTGAGATTTTTAACAAAATATCGAATTGTCTATCTTCTTCCAAACAAACTAAAATATCTGACGAATATGTGGAATCAACTCACATTACAAATGATTAATATTCCAAATAATAAAATTGTTTTATGATGAATGATGGATTAATGATTGACTTTCTCAAAAATGAAACCTTCAAAACGTAATATTTCATGTTTACTTTGACAGTGAAAAATTGTCTATTTTCCACGGTGAAAAAAGTGGACATTCACGCATCAACAGAGATGTAGAAATGTCAAATTCTGTGACAGTTGAACAAAAACAAATTTTTATACAGAAAATAATCGTAAAGAGAAGAAGTAATATTGAAAATACCCATATGGCAAATGACAAATATAAATAACTCACCTTTCCCGACATCAGCTCTTTGTTTGGTCTAACTTTTTCAAACAGTTTTTTCATAATCATCCTTTGTATTTGCGCCAAAGATGCAAATTTTTTCATGAGCTCTAACCTATTTGAGAAAAGGCAAATTTCGTTGGCAAAAGAACATTTTAGTGTTGTTTGAAACACAGTCTCTCCAAAAAACAATTTCTTCTTGATTTTCTGGGTAAAGTGCATATGAAACACTTTTCAGATATCGCAATACATCTCCTGCATTCATGGTTACCAAAGAAACATTGAAGTAGCGGAGGGGACATTTGGGAGGAACAGGATTCACAATTCAGTTCATTGACTAGCAACTGAACCAGAATTTCTTCCGTTTTGTTATATGTAATGTAATAATGAGTTATCTACAAGTCATTGTTCAATAGATTTGCTTCATTTCATTCAACAAGCTTCTGGGAAGGTGATTATTTAGCATTTTTGACTTTACACTGCTCTCCAAGTTCGAAATATAGTGGATGTTCACATTGGTAACAGAATGGTACTGACGGTAAGATATAATTCACTTCAATTTTGGAGAGATAAAATTCAGTCTGAATTAACTATAAACTATTTTCAATACTTTCCAACTATCGTTACGATTTTGTTCAAAATTTATTTTACTGTTCGTCACCAAGACAGTTAAAACATATCATTAAAGTTTGGCAAACTTTAGAGTTTACTTTACAAGGCTACCCTGACAATCCTTTGAAAATTCAGGCAAAAAAGTTGAATACGCAATTCTAGCTATGAAAATGGAAACAACACTGTTCCGAGCTTTCATAAAATTATGTGTTTATGAAACATTGGAAACAAATTAGGCTAGGCCGGGTCTGTCTGAAGGATAACTAGATTTATTGAGGTTATTTGTGTATTTTCACAAATTATTATTTGTTTCTGAAACGTAATTATATGTTTTCTAGTGCGTAGTAATATAACGAAATATTCATTTATTCGTTTCAAATGTGAAGCAACAATTTTAATGCAGGCAAAATTTGACATTCGAAGAACTGAGAATCATTTAGGAATCAATAGCAATTACGAGCGTGTCGTGAAACTGCGTAGAAATGTTTTGCAAAAATTATGAGGAGGTACAGAATCGGTGTGTTACATTATACACTGTGTCCCAGCTAAAAGTTGTCACCACCTAATCTGCAAACAGCAATTGTGGAAACTATAAAGTTTTGTGGGCGTCAAGAACTGGCTTCGAGAGGAACAAACGATTCTGGCCCTGTTTCTATGACTTATGAGGAGTCAGTCACAAATGACAGCAATTTCAGATCTTAAGAATGAGGATGAAATACAAAATTGCTCAAACACAGCGAAAACATTGTTCTGAACGCGACATATATGATCGCCAAGGTCCAAAATGATCCGATATCGATTTGTGGGAAAATGATTTAGAAGAAAATTGTAAAATATTTGAATGAAGCGAAAACCTTCGGTTTTGTAGAGGAAACTGCGATATTTCGGGACATGAACAACTTCCACTATGTGTTATTTACACAAAAAAGGTCGAAACTTGTTATGCAGTGAAAGAAAATAATCTCGGATTTGTGAAAGTCAATAATACAACTCCCCAACCATTGGTTGACACGATCATAGTGTCTCTGAAAAAACTTGCCATTGACTGCAACGACATGATGAGACAGGGGTACGATGATGAAAATAATGAAGTTGCCATCAGCTGTTTCCACTACTTCAAAATCGAGTTTTTCTTGTTTCGAATGTTTGCACAAACTGAATTCTGATCTCTTATATAACTACGAAACACTATGATGAGGTATATTTTATGAAAACTTCATTGTCACCTATTTGAAAATACCTGAAAAATAGGTAAATTGATTGACATCACAGGTATGGGACAAGGGGTGAAAATATTCGAATACTCAACTATATTATAATCCAAGGTTCAGGATGTGAAAATATATTTCTTTCCAAAATGTTTGTGTTTTCTTTATTGGGCCGGATACTTTTTGGACCACCCTCTCACCCAGTTGTCTCACAGCCGAAATCATTGCAAAATGATAGTTAACAATAGTTACATCGTATTCTTCTATCGACGTGATTCAATGGGAGATTGAATCTCATCAAGTTTACATCGGTCGGTGGCCGGAAGGTTCGACGTGGGTGCTTTGTTCACTCAGTCAATTGGCCGATGTGTGATTCGATGGTTCGAAGCGCAGACTGCACGCTCGATTTTCACTTGCTATCATCTAACCCGTCTTAGGAATCACACGTTGAAAAGTAAGACTTCGTAAGTCCGTAGCTGGCACAGGTTTCGACTTCGAGGGTTGTCGTTCCTGGTTAACGGAAAAAACATATTTCATACATATTTTTTCAATAACATCATCAGGAGTTAGCATGTTAGTCATCTACTGATTGAATCCTATGTTTCAGATTCAGATATTCAACTTTCCAAAGGGTTTACGCGCCAACTGAGAAGAAATTTTGACGCGCATTTGAAACCAAATTGTACTTGCCCCAGAAGATAGCTATTGGTCACACAAATTGATTTCGATAGTACATTGGCAGAATATGACTCAAGTGGGCGGGGTCGTTCAACAGAGAAAGAGTTTACGTTTATGCGCTCTCTCAGATGGCGCATACTATATTTACTTTCGCGTAGATACGTATATATTCCTGATTGGGAAGAAGGAAAAGATTCATTCGAGAAGGAGAACTTATTCCGTTATTCAAACAAATTGAAATTTTGTTCTTATCCAATGATTCAACTGTTGTGTATCTGCACATCAAGTGTTTATACAAGGCATATCTGCTGAAGCTTCCATACAATATCTGCAGAACTAGGTTTCTGACATATTCCAATTTTGCAAACGTTAGTGGGTCAACAAGAACAATGACTAACTTGACACAACCAGTCAATTGAAAATTGTTATTAATGATCCGTAGCTCAAAATTTTTTTTGAAAACTACAACTGTCAAATACTATGTTGTCATCTGTGTATTCAATTTGAAATGAATTTCATCATCTGTGAAAATATTGATGATTCCAATAAATATTTTTCCAAAAATTCAAAACAGTTGTTGTTTCAAGCGATTTCGAAATTCAAAGTTGAGATTTTGAGAATCAATTCATCAATATTTTCTTGATGAATATTTTTCTAAAAATATAGCGTTTTCGAAATACAATTGTTGAAATAAAAAAATTAAATTTTATTTTGTCCAGAACTTCTAATATATTAGCCTCAGTTGAATATGATGTATATTCCTCAGCATTTAGGTTTGATTACGAAAGAATGGTCCAACAAAAGGATCACCCCAAATTACTGCCACAACATTTAATTTTGGAAATATTGGATGTGAATTTGACGTAAAATATATTTGAATCACTTCAGGATCGAAAATTTTGACAATTCATTTTCCTCTCAAGATAACAGGTAAATTCATCCAAAATAACGTATGATGTAAAATAAAGTCATACAATTGACGAATTTCGTGAGGATCTCACAAAATTTAACTCATCTGTCGATGTGAGGGTGGCACTTGCACTTGTCACTGCTATATATCGTATTTCAGATGTTGATGGCTCTCTCCATACGCACATGAGAACATATTGTTACGTTATTCCCCGTGGGTTCCCCAGTAATCAACTACACTGAACAATAATCAAACTTAACTCCATTCCACTTTATAAATACAACAAACACTTCAACTAAAACTTCGACTATTATTCGAATATCTATCGCCTTACTAGATCGCTCCACGTACCGCACTGTCACTTTCGCTTGACTGTGGCGATGGGCGAGTGGATGGCGCTTATATTCGGCAATCGAAGGCGCCAGAATATTCCTTGAAATTCCATCGAAGTCGGTAGCATTATTCTCAAAGTAACGCCACGCCTGGAACGGTGGCGAACGTAGAACATTCGCGCGCTCTTAGCTACGTCACAGTTGGTTTATGGCTTCCAGTGGCGGCCGCATTATTTTCTTTAACGCATGATTTACAACAATATGAAAATTTTCCAGATATTTCTTTCAATTTTTTCAATGAAATGAGCCTATATAAAGTCTACAGTCTCTAAACTTTGAATAGTTTAGACATTTCGGGCAGTTCCGGAGCCTTATTTTTGGGGAAAAAGCTGACTGAAACACCCCATATACTGTGGCGTAATCTGACGCAGAAGTAGATTTCCTTCAAAACTACATTAGGTTTCCATATACCTATCTCTTCTGCTTTTCACACAAAAGGCGTTTATATATTTCAATTATGAGTAATTTTTTCATCTCAACAATGGAATACCCTGTATTGCAATGAAAAGCAAAAAAGCATTTTATCGGAAAATTAAGAATCATAAATAGTGTATTATATTAATAAATGCTTAAAATGGTTTCCATTATTCTCGATGCACACGCGAAGTCTTTTTTGAAATGAGTGCTGAACCCTGAATAATATATTTTGCGATATGGAACGAAACACTTTTCTTATTCAAACTTTCATATTCTGAGGTGTCGTTGGCGGTGTATCGTGAACAATTCTTTTGATATATCCCCATAAAAAATAGTCGAAACTTGTAAAGACCGGAGAACTGGCTGGCCAGTTCTGTTGACCTCCTCGTCCTATCCATCTATTTGGATATTGTCTATCCAACTCGTTACCGGAGCCTTATTTTTGGGGAAAAAGCTGAATGAAACACCCCATATACAGTGTTGTAATCTGACGCAGAAGTAGATTTCCTTCAAAACTATATTACGTTTCCATATACCTATCTCTTCTGCTTTTCACACAAAAGGCGTTTATATATTTCACTTATGAGTAATTTTTTCATCTCAACAATGAAATACCCTGTATTGCAATGAAAAGCAAAAAAGCATTTTATCGAAAAATCAAGAATCATAAATAGTGTATTATATTAATAAATGCTCAAAATGGTGTCAATTATTCTCGATGCACAGGCGAAGTCTTTCTTGAAATGAGTGCTGAACCCTGGATAATATATTTTGCGATATGGAACGAAACACTTTTCCTATTCAAACTTTCATATCCTGAGGTGTCGTTGGCGGTGTATCGTGAACAATTATTTTGATATATCCCCATAAAAAATAGTCGAAACTTGTAAAGACCGGAGAACTGGCTGGCCAGTTCTGTTGACCTCTTCGTCCTATCCATCTATTTGGATATTGTCTATCCAACTCGTTTCTAACACGTCTATCAAATTGTGCTGGATCACCATCTACCTGCATCCACATCAGTTGACGAATATTAGGAGGTATACTTTCCAATAGCAGGGCCTTGCAAAAAAAAACCAGGGGGGGTAATAATCTCAATTTTCCGAACCCTACCAGCAAAATTTCTCAACTTTTGAAAAAATTAAAGCCGAGGGATTAGTTACTACAATAATATATTGATTTTCCTACTTAGCTATCCAAAGATTGGCATAATGATTACTCCGGCTAGGGTATGCACAAACAAAAATAAATTTTGGTGATTATAAAAATGATAATGGGAATTATTCTACTTTGGACCAAGGTCCTCGGTCTTCCACCGTATCCACCATGTATGAGAATATTCAATATAAATGATTGGAAACAACACTCAAATAATATTATGCTTATTATTCTCCACTATTGTTTTTACTATCTTCACGGCCCGAAATTTCTTAACTTTTTCAAGTCGAAAAAACAGCGAAAAGTTGGGGATTTTCTAAAATTGTCACTTCAAAATTTGTGAACTGTTCAGCACTGTTTCTGTTTTTTTCGTTAATCAGCTGTCGCCCTCATACGAACGACAACTCTCAGAAGTTGAGAAACTTGTGCGAGCTAAGGACTAACGAGGTTTTGTTTCTTAACGTGTGATACCTAACACGGTTGCAGAATCATTCCAGTTTCAGCCAGATAAATTCTCTCGAGAAAAATATCTGGTCGAAGTGGGAATCGATCCCTCGGTCTTCCGATCGTGAGTCGGGTGCTCTACTACCGCGGCCAATTCCACAACTGTTCTCTTACTTGGGAGAATTTTTGAAGTTTTCAAACAACTCAGAATTTGAAAGTATGAGATCTCCAAGTTATGCATGTTAGGAAATCCCAACATTCTCCTGGTTCTTTCCCTTTTCTTCATTTTTTTTACTTCTTATTATTTTTTTTACTTTTATTTTTTTCTATCTTCACGGTCCAAATTTTCCCAAGTATTTCCCAAGTCGAAAAAGCAGGGGGGGAGTGGGCATAACATTTCATGTGTACTCTGTACAAACAGTTTGCACAGAGTACCAGCCATCCACTATTCAACAACACGAGCACTACACATCTGCACTCCACGAAGATCCAGCCACGAATGAATACCCACACTGCTTTCTGTAAGCTCATCGGTCCCTTCCCCACCATTATAATACGAGCACCTCACATCTGCACTCCACAAAGTTTCAGTCACGAATGAATGATTTCACCTTCTGTCAACGCATTGAAATTGGTCGCCTGTGACGTCGGCTCTAGTGGGACTCTCGAAACAGAGTACGCACGTCTACATTTCGAGAAGTTCCAACGACCACTGACATGCTCATTTAGCCTTCTGAAGGCGCATCGAGTTGGGATTGTTGGTGGGAAGGTTAACTCTGACGCTCATCAATTTGGAATGATGGGGATTGTTCGTACCCTACTAGCGATGTGCGCACAGATTGTGGTGGGAAGTGGTTCGCTATCCGCTATATAAGAATTGATTATTTTTATATTGAATCATGTCATTCCAAACTACAGATTCTTTCACAGAGAACGTGTTGGACGTGCTGGAGGGGGAGTTGGCATTTTGCCAAACGATCCCTACAGTGTGTCCAATACGACATTGACAGTGCTCGATTACACGGTACTGAGGCCGTGGGGGGTCGAAATTCAACTGAGCAGGGGTTGTCACAGAATAATCTCGGTTTACAACCCTCCGAACATTCGTCCACTCCCAGAATCTCTGGATGAACTGCTGATGGAAAGCAACATGCCGACAATTGCTGTTGGCGACTTCAATGCCAAGCACAGACCTTGGAGCAGAGCCACAAATCGAAACGGCCAAGCGCTCCATGCGCATGTTGACAGACACGAATATCTCGTACTGGGACCAGATGAGCCTACGTACTATCGCGGGCAGACTAGGCCTGACGTACTAGACATCACGCTTCTTAGAAACGTCTCTCTGACTAGCGAAATTTACGTTCTGTCGGAACAGGATTCTGATCATAATCCAGTAATCCTCGTATTGGGCGATGACCTTCCTCCCCCTGATTATCGCATGAGATCCAAGACGGACTGGGATGCCTTCACAGCCCAGCTCGAAGAGATGCGCGCCCCTCCTGAGGTACTCGATTCTCCCGACGAACTCGACGCGACAGTTGAGCGTTTCGAGCTTTCTGTGAATGATGCGTTTCGAGCGGCCACCTCCAGGGAGGAGTGTCCGCTGAAGAGCTACAACAAGTTTCCCCCTCGTATCAAAGCCTTGATACGATAGAGAAATCGTCTAAGAAGGCTCTATCAGCGAACCCTTTTCCCAGGGGACAAAACAGCGGCGAACAGGATGGCCAATCAAGTCAGACAGGCCATCATTGAGCATCGAAACAAAAGGTGGAAAGAGCTCTTGGAATCCTTCGAACCTGGGAGTGACGAGCTTTGGCGAGTCACTCGTAGGCTCAGGGGAAAGAAGACTGCTCTTTCGCCCATTCACGGACAGCGCGGAGTGTGCTAATTCCCCGCCGACAAGGCGTGAAGAGCTCTTGGAATCCTTCGAACCTGGGAGAGACGAGCTTTGGCGTGTCACTCGTAGGCTCAGGGGGAAGAAGACTACTCTCTCACCCATTCACGGAGAGCGCGGAGTGTGCTACTCCCCCGCCGACAAGGCGTTAGCCTTTGCAGACACGATGGAACGTCAGTTTCAACTTAACGTTGACGACGATGAGGACATCGATCGCGATATGCTGCTGGAAGACCGGGTTCACCGACTCCTCAGGGAAGATGACGACGACGACATCCGTCCGGCTTTGGTCATATCAAGGCTGCAAAGGCCAAGAAGGCTGCGGGGGTCGACTCAATAACCAACAAATTGTTGAAGAGACTCCCGGAGAACTGCGTTGAATTTCTCTTAAACTTAATCAACCGTTCGTTGGCCCTCAGACACTTCCCTAGAAAGTGGAAGCATGCGATCGTCGTCATGTTCCCAAAACAGGGTGAGAACCAGCTGTTCCCGCAGAATTATCGCCAATCAGTCTACTCTTGTCGTCGTCCAAACCTACAACATTCATGATGTACTATGACGTCAACAATCAGTATGGGTGGGCAATGAGCCAATATCTTCCATATGGAGGCTTTGAGTGGACAGATTTTAACATAGATATCACTCAAATTCCTGATGATGCCGATAAACGATACATTCTGGAAGTGGACTTAGAATATCTTCAGCATTTGCATGACAAACATAAAGATCTACCATTTTGCCCGGAACATATATGTCCTAAGAAGAAAAAACCTCCAGTAAAAGCTAAACAGCTTTCAAAGTTGATGGGTACTTTGCAACCGAAGGAGAAATATATTATACATTACAGGGCATTGAAGCAGGCTCCAGCACATGGATTGATATTGAAGGAAATCCATCGAGTGTTGAAATTTGAATGAAGTCCATGGCTGAAGTCCTATATCGATTTGGATACGAAGTTACGCGCAAAGGCATCAAATGAGTTTGAAAAAAAATTATATAAGTTAATGAACAATGCAGTCTTCGGTAAAACTATGGAGAACGTTCGGAAAAAGGTTAACATCAGACTTCTCACCCAATGGAGTGGTAGATACGGATCAGAAGCCTACATTGCTGAGCCTAAGTTCAAGTCTTGCACCATATTCAATGAAAACTGTTGAGCTTAATGAGCTGCAAATTTTCCTAAACAAGCCTATATATGAAGGACAGGCTATTTTGGATTTGGCAAAGACAATCATCTACGATTTCCACTATGGATATATGGTGGAGAGCTTCGGAGACGGCTGTACCGTCATGTATACCGATACCGATTCTCTCATATACGAGCTGCGACAAGACCCTTACGAGATAATGAAGCGAGACTGTCATCAACGCTTCGATACTTCGGATTATCCATCCAATAATCAGTTCAACGTTCCTTTGGTGAATAAAAAGGTTCTCGGGATGATGAAGGACGAGAACAATGGCATACCGATGACGGACTATGTTGGACTTCGTTCTGAATTATATGCAACGAAAGTACTGATAACTGAGGGTGATTATGAGGAGAAAAAATAAATTGCTGAATGAGGGATGTGATGAAGATGAAATTGCGATGGAATTGAAGAATTTGGGGAGCACCAAGAAAGCAAAGGGAATTAAAATATCGGTTATGAAAACGTCAATCACGTTTGACGGTTATGAAGAATGTCTCAACAATTGGAAATGTATGAGTGTCACTCAAACACTAATTCGCTCTGATAAATATCAAGNTAAAATATCGGTTATGAAAACGTCAATCACGTTTGACGGTTATGAAGAATGTCTCAACAATTGGAAATGTATGAGTGTCACTCAAACACTAATTCGCTCTGATAAATATCAAGTGCACTCCATCGTCCAGGAAAAGATCGCCCTTTCCCCTGAAGATGATAAAAGATATCTAATACCCGATTCTGATGAAACTTTACCACAGGAGCCACTCTTCATTTGGAGCATATTAGTTGTGTGTGCACAACTCCGTTTGAATCTGTTGAGCGTAAGTATAGGCAAGCTCCATAGGCTTTGGTTTATAATTTAGTTAATGTAGATGGTTCAAATTCTGGAGATTGGCATATTAGGGATATAAAACCCTATTTTGGTTCTAACTCTGAAGTATCAGTAGGGTAATATTTTGTTACTGATCTCCTATTTCAATAACTGGCCAAATGAGAAATCTTACATTCTGTAAGTAAATTTTAAATTTCATGTATCTGCTTTCTGATCTCAATTACCAAGATATCATTATATTTACATGGTTCAATTAAAATGTTACCTATACTGAAGGAGCGATATCAACGTTGGAGACGGTATTTGAAGAAACTCAAGTGAGTTATCAACCGAGGATCAATTCCCGTATCATGCAACCACCATCACAAATGCTACGTCTAGCGCCTTCGAGTGATTTCAGTGCTTTCTCTCCTATGATACCGCGAGAAAATACCGGCGAATCCAGTACTATGGAGGGGCAGAATTCCTATAATTGCCATACTTATCCTTATCCTTTCCTTTCTAACGTCTCGAACCTGTCAAACCAAGACAGGCAATCAGCAGCAGTAAAAAACGATATTTCAGCGAAGGAACTCGAACAGTATATGGAACAGGGAGCGAAATATACTGATGAAGCGATGTCAACGTCGGAGATTGTGTTTGAAAAAACCCAAGGGAGTCATCAACCGGGGATCGATTTCCGTATAAGCCAAACACCATCACAATTGCTACATCTGGAGCCTTCAAATGATTTCAATGCTTCATCTCCTATGACATTGCAAGAATTCACCAGCATATCCATTACTATGGAGGGACAGATATCCTATAATTGTCTTGATTGTAAAAGACATTTTGCCTCTCTAGGCTTTTTGAAACGGCAGTATAATTCTGCAATTCATAAAAATATGGTTTTGAAGAATAGTGCCAACTCACATCAGACGACGAATAGCAACGGAGCAGCAAAGCACTCACATCTTAATGGAGATATGCGGGGAATGTCATCTTCCATTGGAGATTCAGGTGGATCGCAGAGGGATATGCAGCTGACTCACCAGCGAGGCTTCGGCCTTGAAACAACTGGAAATAGACTCGAAGGGGACAGCGCTTCTGGAACGTGTAAATATGAATGCGATCAATGTAACATGTATTTCTCTAAGCAATGTTACCTCAGACAGCATAGAAAATCGATACATGATGGTGACAAACCCTTCAGGTGTGTTAAGTGCGGCAAAAGATTCAGCAGTGAGGAGGTCTTGCAGAAACATTTCGAAAGGCACTGGGGAGGCAAACCCTTCAAATGTGTGCATTGTTATGAAACGTTCAATTACAGTAGAAGGGACCATGTGAGAAGACATACTTTGACGCATGGAAAATAATTTCAAGAAATCGCACCCTAAGAATGAAAGTGATTTATTTCAAAAAATGGTAAATGAGTAAGAAAGTCTTCAAAAAATTATAGTATTGAATATATCTCAAAATAACTTTTCTGTGTTCCGACGCATTATATCGATTCTTAGCAGATAGGTTAGCCTTCTGAGTACACCGTGACCAAGTAACAGCTGAATTGAATAAGGTTTGCAGCTCACGGTCAGCGCCGACAAAGTTAGTGCCGTTGTCAGAAATTAATTCAAGAGACTTTCCTCTCCTAGCAAAAAAGCGCTCAATACTAGTTTCAAATTAAGTCACTATTGCAAAATTATATCATAAGTCTGTTTATGATGCATATTGGAGAACATTCTGTTGACATAATAAATAATAAGTCATGTTTGTACTGGAAGTTCTGTGAATGCGAGGTGGTAAATTAAAATGCAAAGTTTTAAAAATGTATCTATTTATTTTGAGTCTTTGCAACAGTCTCAATAACGTTTCATTTAAGTGTTATCATTGATGAGGTTGTAGTAACTAATTGCCACTTTTGACTAAAAAATAATAAATTATTTCAGAAACGTAGTCTTAGGTTACCCGTAATTCACATTACGCTTACAAACTGAAAAGTCTGATGTTTATTCAATTCAGCAAACAATCTTTGGATATCTGAGTAAAAAAATCAATATATTATGGTAGTAACTAATTCCTCGGCCTCGACCATTTCACAAAATTCTCAATATTACGCTATTTTTTCGACTTTGAAAAGTTGGGAAATTTCGGGTCGTAAAGATAGAAAAAATAATAGTAGAAAACAATAAACATAATAAATTGTGGTGTTGTTTCCTTTCATTTGTATTGAATATTCCTATACATGGTGGATATGGTGGAATACCAACGACCTTGGTCCAAAATAGAATAATTCCCATTATTATTTTCATATTTACCAAAATTTATTTTTGTTTGTGCATAATGCATAAGCATTCAGCCAATCTTTGGATAGCTAAGTAAGAAAATTATTATATTATAGTAGTAACTTAACCCTTGGCATTCATTTTTTCGAAAGTTGGGAAATTTTGCTGATGAGGTTGGGAAAATGTGGATTCCCTCCCCCCCTGGTATTTCTTTTCGCTACGGCCCTGGTGACATGTTATTTTTATGTATGTGTGTGTAAGAGAGAGAGAGACGCGTGTGACGTAATCGATTTAAAAATTTACGTGGCTTTGCGTTTAGAATATTGAAAGATTCCTTTGAATAATTTATCGTACAGAATTGTTTCATGTCCTGTTATCAGTAACCACACAAAGATAAGCGCTCGATTCATCGAGCATATAACAAAAGTTATAGAACACACAGAGTCATCTATGAGTCAATAGCTGAACTATCTATTGGTTGAAGAAGGACACTGTAAACACTAGACTTATAAGACTGCATCTGTCAAATGTCAATACATGTCAGCATGGCAGGTTTGGCGTCGCCGGTTGCACAATAAATCGTTGTTTATGGGGCAATGTAGCGTTACCGGTTTCGAAATTATTCGTGAATGACTCGATGAAAATTGGAAGCGTGAAAGTTATATATTAGTAATGATGAATCCGATTTGAGAAAAAACATTACAGATTGATGAGGCTGTATCATTTCAAAGTGCGATCTCTCAATGTTATAACAAACATGGCGTCGAAGTGTACAGGGTGCGTCAAAATACATCATTTGAGAAAAAACATAACAGCTCCACGAGGCTGTAAGTTTTCAACGTGCGATCCCACAATGTGTACAAGGTATCTCAAAATACATCATACACACACATATATATATGTGCAATGCATTAAACTGTCAGACAATTTCTGCACTGTTCTTCAGTGCAGAAGAGGACAAAAATCGCCAAATCCGACTTCAAGAAGACCAGGAAAATCCTATTGACTACCTAGAATTGAAAAGAAAATCAAGAAAGAAATAAGAAACCAGAAAGAAAGAAAGAATTCACAAAGAAATTAAATCAACAATACTACCACTGTAATTCGATTTTAAGTACAACCCAGCCTATCCAATTCCCAAAATTACCTTCACCCAACTTAAGTGATAATATTATATTCTCATTTTTCGATTTTCATCCAATTTGTGCAAACAAATTTTATGAACATTGAAAACGATTCAGATAAATTGAGTGAATTATTAAAAACTCATTCAAAGAAAAAACCAAAATGCCTGAAACAAATTATCAATTATTAAGATTACATATTGACACAATACCTCAATATGAAGGAATTCTCCATACTTTAGGAATATTTGAAAACAACTGTGAAAATTTAAATGCATCTGTGCAAAGTGAAATCGATCAAACATTAAACAAATTTTTACTAAGAGCTATAATTGGTAAATTAACAGAAATTGGTTATTAAAGCTGCATTTCAATTAAATTTTGGAGATCGAAGAAATCTTGATTGTCTTGTTCAAGATCTAATTTCTTTAACACCACATAAAAATGAATTACCTCATTATTTTGAAATGAAATGCCAGGATCCAAGAAGCCTTAATGTTTCGAAAATCAATAACTCCTTAATTCAACTACAAGAAAACATTTCACAAATTAACAACTACGACGATTTAGCTTTAAAAACATTCATAAGAAATCTACCAGGATACCTACAAAATGATGTCAGACTAAGAAACCCAGATTCGCCAGAAAAAGCAATGTCTCTAGTAATCAAAGAAGAAAATTTCTTATATTCACAAAATATATCAAACAGCGTGAATACTCATAATTATACCATTTACAAGAGTCACCCCATCAAATCAAAAACCTATTTTACAAAAACCCAATCCACATTTTCATAAACAATACCCTATGAATACCCAAAATAATTATAAACTAAACCTCAATATAATTTCAAAAAACCGAACTTTCAACCTTCTCATCAACAAATAAATAGTCAGAGAATTCCTTTCCAATGGATACCAAATAATAATTTTCCAAAACAAAAACACCTATTCTTTTTGAATCAACTTAGTCAAAGAATAAGACACCCCCAACAACCTAATCAATTCTAGACAAACTATAGATCAGAACTTATGGACACATCTTCAGGTAATACGAAAATAAATCAACAGATCAAATACCACGCAACGGAATTATTTAACCAAGAAGTTTCTAATTTTGACGAATATGACCCACATAACTATTATTTTGAAAACCAGCAAGAATATGAAAACTCTGTTATCAACAATAATACGAAAATCACCAATACCCTTATATTAACGAAAACCCATTGTATTCTCATACCGCTAAGGATCCAGAAAACCCAGAATTTGTAAACTAACACAAAAATGAAAATTCAACTCGAAATTTTCAACAGGATGACACCTCACTGGACCAAACATAATAAC
The DNA here is from genome assembly GCF_000500325.1 of Leptinotarsa decemlineata. Taxonomy (NCBI): domain Eukaryota; kingdom Metazoa; phylum Arthropoda; class Insecta; order Coleoptera; family Chrysomelidae; genus Leptinotarsa; species Leptinotarsa decemlineata. The sequence continues at coordinate 53,381 of NW_019292485.1, read as the reverse complement.
TTATTTAGTTAAATCAATTTACATACAT
>NW_019292485.1:27765-46219 GCF_000500325.1 Leptinotarsa decemlineata | reverse complement strand
TTTGAGGAAGATTAATATATATATATAGATATATACATATATTTCCCACTTGACATTGTCAGCCAAAAAACTTTTATCAACTGTATTGTATTTTTTTCCTCTTGTTAGTCAGAAATTCAGGTTACATTGTTTGAATAATTATTGGTTTCGATGATCAATACTAGATTTATTGGATTGCGGCTTGTCAGTTCCATTTCATTTCTTTTGTTAAGTTGAAAAAATGATCAGAGTGTAATTGTGGGTACTTTGGCATCTCAATTTACCTAGCGCCCCCAAAAAAAGGACTCACTCCTTCTTCTCTGTAGTAAACCGGTATGCCCGACTGTCATCGTGACAGGACACCAATTGTGACACGCGGTGAAGCGGTTACATGGGTCATATTGAAATACAATTTCTTGAATGTCTAAATATCTCGTGATACACGATTCTCTTCAAGAAAAACAGATGCGAAATGTATTGCTGTCATTTTATATTTGTTATGAAACATAACACTCGATCTTATGAAATGGAATATGTTGTTCATATTTGAATACAATTTCTTGAATGAGTCTAATAATCCTAAGAATGATTCCCTTTCAGGAAAACAGACGTGAAATGAATTGCTGTTATTTTATAGTTGTTATTAAATATAATACTCGATCTTATAAAATGGAGTATGTTGATCATACTGAAATACATTTTTTTGAATGTGTCTGATTCTCTGTTACGGGTTATGTTGGTTCCAGAGGTTATAGCAGTGAAAATAAGAAGAAGGATACAGTTTTTTTTTTATTTCTACTTACTGAACTTCATTATTCAACTTCTACTTTTTATAAAATATGTACATTCAGAACAGGGATATGCTGATATTTTCATGCCTAAAACAGAAAGATCTATTAACTACGAATGTTATAACAATTTTTTGTTCAATACTAACCAAATACGAGTCCAGTGGGGTCGATAGTACGGGTACGGTTCATCGTCAGGTATGTTGATCTGCTTTTGAGTAGATAACCAAAATATGGACCGTTTACTAATTGTTTGCATCATTTTGGGAATTCATAACAAAATAACATAACCTCACTTCTGCTTGTCATCAGAAGGTTCATTAGAACTACCAGGTCACTTCATTATAAATATCAGGGTTCCCAACCTGAAATATAAAGAAGGACACTAATGAAAAAAATTGAAAATAAGCGGGTTTTTTAGTTAAATATGAAAAAAGAAGAGTTGAGGAAAATGATCGTTTTTTTGGTGTTCTAGGAAGATTGAAAAGACGTGGGTCGCTTGGTTGAGGATTTTTCTTTGACACTATTGTAAAATTGCGGAAAAGTTAGGCAATGGAAGGTCCTCTGACTCTTTCTAGAAGTTTTGTTCCCGAATTACACAATTTTGCTAAATTCACATTGAATAATTTCTACTCAAGGCCCCCCATCATCGAGGTAGGTTTCATCAGCCTTCGCATGTTTTTATGTGAACCCGGTCAAACTTTTCATGAATATGTTCTTTTAAAGCCTTTTTTACTTTTGCTACTTGTTATTTTACGATACGTGGGCTTATCAAATACCTTACTTTACATCAATTTGCCTTTATGTAACGGTTCAGTTCAGCTTGGTGTTACTTATCATAGAAGATAAGGGGCGAATATCTAGTTGAAGAAAGCCCGGGGTAGTATTCATCACCTAGGCCTGGACCATTGGTTGGAAAATAAGTTCGCCCAGGAGCGCAATCACTCCCCAACTTGGACATTCAGTCGAAGTGATTACGTAGCGAGTATTTTGGATGCTACGTTCGAACGCCTAGGCCTACCCTGCTACGCGGTCACTCTCGACAAGACAACATCCTCCTTCGAAGCTGTACCCAGGGTGGAAAACAATAAATATAACACTCGATCTTATGAAATGAAATATGTATGTCATACTGAAATACAATTTATTGAATGTGTATTATTCTCTTTCAGAATAACAGATGTGAAATGTATTCCTGTTATTTTATATTTGTGATGAAATTACACACTCATTCTTTGAAATGAAAAATATTGGTGATACTTGAATACAATATCTTTATTGAGTCTATCAATCGCAAGATACATGATTCTCTTTCAGAATAACAGATGTGGAATGTATTGCTGTCATTTTATAGTTGTTATGAAATATAACTCTCGATCTTATGAAATGGAATATGCGTGTCATACTGGAATACAATTTTTTGAATGTGTCTTATTCTCTTTCAGAATAACAGATGTGAAATGTATTCCTGTCAATTTATATTTGTAATGAAATTACACACTCAATCTTCAAAATGAAGAATGTTGGTCATACTTGAATACAATTTCTTGAATTCTCTCTTGAATTCTCTTTCAGAAAGACAGACGGAAATGTATTGCTGTCATTTATAATTCGTTATGAAATGAAACACACGATCTTATGAAATGAAATATGTGTGTCATACTGAAATACAATTTTTTGAATGTATGTTATTCTCTTTCAGAATAACAGATGTGAAATGTATTCCTGTTATTTTATATTTGTGATGAAGTTACACACTCATTCTTTGAAATGAAAAATATTGGTCATACTTGAATACAATATCTTGAATGAGTCTATTAATCGCAAGATACATGATTCTCTTTCAGAATAACAGATAGTCTTCCGTTAAATTCATAATGAGTTGGTTAGTTCCCTTTGATCGTGGGGTTTCGATTTCCTACTTCTGAATGCAATTTTCATAAACAATAATAAGTTTTTGCGTCGTCAGTTTTGCGACAATTTGTTTTTTCATGAATATATATCCCAGGCTTTCAGTAATAGGTGCATGCAAGTTTTGTAGTATTTCGCTCTGACAAACAGTGATAATAGGAGAGTTATGCGTCAGGTCTGGCATAAATCTAGTTGGCTCCGTGAGTGTTATTACGGAAAGTCACGCGAATCCTTTTCGAGCGCACTTTTTAGCCATATTAGCCACATGGGTGGAGGAAATCTAGTTATGCGGAGATTGCTTTTCTATATATAAATACTGTTCATCGTGATATGGTTGTGATTTTCTCAGAAAAATAGGTAATTACCTTAAAATACTGGTCAAAATAATATTTATTTTAGAATAGAAGAAAGGTCAAAAGACAATTCCTGAACACCTCTCGGATGTTGAAAAAATCAACAGCTTTTTTGGCGATATTGTTAATAGTATCTCCACGCCTTTGTCAAATGTATTCCTGTTATTTTATAATTCTATATGAAATTCAACACTCGATTTTTGAAATGGAAAATGTGTGTCACACTGAAATACAATTTCTTGAATGTCTATAAATCGCAAGATACATGATTCTTATTCGGAAAAACAGATGCGAAATGTATTGCTGTCATTCTCTTATACTTATGAAATTCAACACTTGCTAATATGGAATGGAATATGTTGGTCATACTTGAAAACAATTTCTTGAATGAGTCTATAAATCGCAAGAGACATGACTCTCTTTCACAATAACAAATGCTCAATATATTGCTGTCTTTCTATAATTTTTATAAAATATAACACTCGATTTTATGAAATGGAATATGTTGATCGTACTAAATTAAATTTATTTGTATTTGTCTTGTTGTCTTCCGGAATAACAGATGTGAAATGTATTCCTGTTATTTTATATTTGTGATGTAATTTCACACTCAAACTTTAAAATGGAAAATGTTGGTCATACTTGAATACACTTTTTCGAATGGTTCTTTCAATCGCAAGATATATGATTCTCTATCAGAATAATAGGTGTGAATTGTATTCCTGTCATTCTATATTTATTATGAGATATAACACTCGATCATATGAAATGAAATATGTGGGTCATACTGAAATAGAATTTCTTGAATGTTTCGAAATCCCAAAATACATGATTCTCTTTCGGTGAAATAGATGAGAAATGTATTGCTGACATATCATATTTGTTATGAAATATAGCAATAACACTCGATTTTATGAAATGGAATATGTTGGTCAGACTGAAATACAATTTCTTGAATGTCTAAAAATCGCAAGATACACGATTCTCTTTCAAAAAACAGATGTGAAATGTATTGCTGTCATTTTATATTTGTAAATAATCCTATAAACTGGAAATGGTGAGTCATACTAGAATACAATTTCTTGAAAGTCTAAAAATCGCAAGATACATGATTCTCTTTCAGAATAATAGATGTGGAATGTATTCCTGTTATTTAATAGTTCTATATGAAATTCAACACTCGATCTCTGAAATGGAAAATGTGTGTCAGACTGAAATACAATTTCTTGAATGTGTCAAAAATCACAGGAGACATGATTCCTATTCGGAAAAACAGATGCGAAAAGTATTGCTGTCATTCTATTATAGTTATGAAATTCAACACTTGATAATATAAAATGGAATATGTTGGTCATACTTGAATACAATTGCTAGAATGAGTCTATAAATCGCAAGATACATGATACTCTTCCAGAATAACAGATGTGAGATGTATTCCTGTTATTTTATAATTCTATATGGAATTCAACACTCAATCTTTGAAATGAAAAATGTGTGTCACAGTGAAATACAATTTCTTGAATGTCTAAAAATCGCAAGATACATGATTTGTATTCGGAAAAACAGATGCGAAATGTATTGCTGTCATTCTATTATACTTATGAAATTCATCACTTGATATTTTGATATGGAATATGTTGGTCATACTTGAATACAATTTCTTGAAAGAGTCTATAAATCGCAAGATACATGACGCTTTTTCAGAATAACAGATGCGCAATGAATTGCTGTCATTTTATAATTTTTATGAAATATAACACTCGATCTTATGAAATGGATTATGTTGGTCTTACTTGAATACAGTTTTTTGAATGAGTCTATAAATCGCAAGATACATGATTATCTTTCAGAATTACAGACGGAAATGTATTGCCGTCATTTTATATTTGTTATGAAATATAACACTCGATCTTATGAATGTTATGAAATATAGCACTCGATCTTATGAAATGAAATGTGTGGGTCTACTGAAATATAACTTCTTGAATGTGTTTGATTCTCTTTCAGGATAACAGATGTATGTGAAATGCATTGCTGTTATTTTATATTTGCTATAAAATATAACACTCGATCTTATAATACGAAATATGTTGGCCATACTTGAATAAAATTTCTTGAATGAGTCTATGAATCGCAAGATACATGATTTTTTTTCAGAAAAACTGATGTATAATGTATTGCTGTCATTTTATATTTGTAAATAATCTTATAAAATGGAAAATGTGTGTCATACTTGAATACAATTTCCAAAAGTCTAAAAATCGCAAGATACATGATTCCCATTCGGAAAAACAGATGCGAAATGTATTGCTGTCATTCTATTATGGTTATCAAATTCAACACTTGATATTATGAAATGGAATATTTTGGTGATACCTGAATGCAATTTCTTGAACAAGGTTATGAATCGCAAGATGCAAGATTCTCTTTCATACTAACAGATGTGAAATGTATTTCTGTAATTTCACTATTTTATATGAAATTCAACACTCGATATCATGAAATGGAAAATGTTGATTAAGCTTCAATACAATTTCTTTTTATGAGATATAACACTCGATCTTATGAAATGAAATATGTGTGTCATACTGAAATACAATTTTTTGAATGTGTCTTATTCTCTTTCAGAATAACAGATGTGGAATTTACTCCTTTTATTTTATATTTGTGTTGAAATCACACACTCAATCTTTGATATGAGAAATGTTGGTCATACTTGAATACAATATCTTGAATGAGTGTATTAATCGCAAGATACATGATTCTTTTTTAGAATAATAGATGTGAAATGTATTGCTGTCATTTTATATTCGTTATGAAATATAACACTCGATCTTATGAAATGAAATATGTGTGTCATACTGAAATACAATTTTTTGAATGTGTCTTATTCTCTTTCAGAATAACAGATGTGAAATGTATTCCTGTTATTTTATATTTGTGATGAAATTACACACTCAATTTTCAAAATGAAGAATGTTGGTCATACTTGAATACGATTTCTTGAATGAATCTATTAATCGCAAAATACTCGATTCTCTTTCAGAATAACAGATATGGAATGTATTCCTGTCATAACATGTCATATCAGATGTAAAATGTATTGCTGTCATTTCATATTTGTAAATAATCTTATAAACTGGAAAATTTGTGTAATACAGAAATACAAATTCTTGAATGTCTAAAAATCGCATTCGCATAATCGCATTATTCTCTTTCAGAATAACAGGTGTCAAATGTATTCCTGTTATTTTATAATTCTATATGAAATTCAACACTCGATCTTATGAAATGAAATATGTGTGTCTTATTGAAATACAATTTTTTGAATGTGTCTTATTCTCTTTCAGAATAACAGATGTGAAATATATTCCAGTTATTTCATAATTGTAATGAAATTACACACTCAATCTTCGAAATGCAGAAAGTTGGTCATACTTGAATACAATTACTTGAATGAGTCTAGTAATCGCAAAAAACATGATTTTCTTTCAGAATAACAGGTGTAGAATGTATTCCTGTCATTTTATATTTGTTATGATATAATATAGCACTGACACTCGATCCTATGAAATGAAATATATTGGTCAAACTGAAATACAATTTCTTGAATGTCTAAAAATTGCAAGATACATGATTCTCTTTCAGAAAAACAGATGCAAAATGTATTGCTGTCATTTCATTTTCGTTATGAAATGTAACACTCGATCTCATGAAATAAAATATGTGAGTCATACTGAAATATAACTTCTTGAATGTGCCTGATTCTCTTCCAGAATAACAGATGTAAAATGTAATGCTGTTATGAAATATATCACTTGATCTTATAAAACGAATTATGTTGGTCATATTTGGATACAATTTCTTGAATGAGTCTATATATCGCAAGATACATAATTCTCTTTCAGAAAAACTGATGTAAAATGTATTGCTCATTCAAAAAAACAGATGCGAAATGTATTGCTGTCATTCCATCATAGTTATGAAATTCAATACTTGATATTATAAAATGGAATATATTGGTCATACTTGAATACAATTTCTTGAATGAGTCTATGTAACCTCAATACTTGAAGTTGCGATTGGCGGGCTGTCACGATGACAGTCAAGGCATACCGGTTCACTACAGAGGAGACGGGAGTGAGTTTACAGATGTTGTATATTATATTTTTTTTTTGGGCGCCAGGTAAGTTGAAATGCCAATAGATTTCACTAATATCTTTACCAATTCTCCAACTTACCAAGAGAAAAGAAATAAAATTGACCAGCCACCATTCCAATAGATCAGTATATTGATAACGTGAAAATAAATTGTACAGTATGATCTTAATACTTGGGTATTTAAAATTCAATTACTTTGCGAGGAAGAATCAATAACAAAAATAAAATAAATTATGATAGAACGTTACTATGATATTATATATTTTTATTGGCAAATGTCTAGTAACCGTATACTAAAAAAACCAAATGAAAACAACAAATATTTTACACAAAACACTTTAGGTACACTCCGTCTGAATTAGAGCAACTTATCTTCCAGTTCAGAAAGGTTTCATTCACAATAAAAACCGGAGAAATACTGAAGACAAGTATTTCTTTTTCGGTTTCCACAAAATAGATTTCAGTATTTTTCCAAAATACTGATTTGAGTAGTTCCCAACTCGTAATGGTTCAACAAAATCGTCTATGAACTAATCACACGCAGATCGCCCTATAATAGGAGAAAATGAAAATGAGAAAACGTCTCAAAAAAGCACAGATGGACGGAAAAGGTTGACAAAAATGGCGTACTCACGTGAGGTTCTCTGATCCCTGAACAGGGTGAAAGGGCCACAACCAAACAATAGCAATACTCTATATGTACGAAACTAACAGGCACCTTTTCACTTGAAATAAAACCTTATGGAAATTAATCCTCTATGAGGTGTCTAATAGACAGATTTTCCAAAATGGTTCTTTCTGAACACACACGGAGCGAAAAGAAAAAATGACCAAATCAGGTCGATCTGTTTCTCCTTCCCGTCCTGAGTAGGCTGGAAATTGAGATTTGGAGTCTATTGGGAAATTATATCCGTTAGAGCCTATTTTGAAAAACGTTTCCTTATTGAAGCGCATGCCTATACGTCATGAGCAGCGTTGGCTGAACCAATCGGTGAAGAGTAAAATACGTGACTTCCAATCCATTTCCAAGTCGGTAAGTTAAATCACTGAATTATCGGAAAAGGTGTGTGAAACAGAAAGGGCAATAATTTGAAACCTATCGACATCTAAAATTTTTAGGTATATTTACAATTACAAAACCCTCTAAGTCCCTCTGACCCATAGATGGCGGAAGATTATTGATAATGTTTGTTCACTATTGTTTAATTTAAACAAGCTGTCAATTATTCACCTACACTTAGTCCGAATTCAATTTGATATAATAATAAAAAAAAACAGTAAATATAATTTCCTTTTCGACACGTCTTGACATGAATTTTTATAAATAATCGTGAAACGGTACCTCTCGTGCCCTCCATCAGCGAACAGAGAAACGTTGTCTCACGAGCCCTATGATGACAACTGTTTCACAGATCGCGACTAATAATCTAACTTGATGAATCTTATTTTCTGAAACTGGGTCAACAGAACCACTAATAAGCTAACCTAAATGGTACAACGAAAACAATCTGAAGGATTATGGAACTAAACTACAACTGAACGGTCAGCTAACAGGTGGGTACAATAGTATAGTTATTTTCAATTAGAAGGAAAATTATTTCCGTAAGAGTTAGTTATTTAGGCTTGGTAAGACATGTATTTTGAAGTGTTATTTACTTTCAGGTATCCCCATCGAAAACCGAGGACAATCTAGCTCAAATTATGTCAACTGCTCCCTGTATCCTTACAACCTCAAATTTATCCTATAACGAAAGTCTATACGAAACGAAAGAATATATTCCAAACAAATAATGGGCTCACCTAATTTTTGACATTCATCCAGTGGCGCGGAAAATCATGATGTCCGGGGGATATGTCCAATAATGTTGTAATTGTTGAATGTGAAATGTTCATTTTATATAAATACGGAATAATATATTTTTTTTCCTCATGAAGTTGATTTCATTATCAATATTTTGAACTATATATTTTCAAGTAGATAATTATCCCGTTACATCTATAAATCGCAAGATACATAATTCTCTTTCAGGATAACAGATGTGAAATGTATTCCTGTTATTTTATAATTTTATATGAAATTCAACACTCGATCTTTGAAATGGAAAATGTGTGTCACACTGAAATATAATTTCTTGAATGTCTTAAAATCGCATGTTTCTCTTTTAGAAAAACAGATGCAAAATGTATTGCTGTCATTTCATATTTGTTATGAAATGTAACACTCGATCTTATGAAATGAAATATGTGGGTCATACTGAAATATAACTTCTTGAATGTGTCTGATTCTCTTTGAGAAAAACAGAGGTGGAATATTTTCCTGTTATTTTATATTCATTATGAAATATAACACACGATCTCATAATACGGAATATGTTGGTCATACTGAAATACAATTTCTTGAATGTCTTAAAATCGCAGAATACATGATTCTCTTTCGGTAGAACAGATGCGAAATGTATTGCTGTTATTTTATATTTGTATGAAATATAACACTCGATCTTATAAAATGGGATATGTTGGTCATACTTGAAAGAAATTTTTGAACGAGTCTAAAAATCGCAAAACACGTGATACTCTTTCAGGAAAACGAATGAGAAATGTATTAATGTTATTCTATATTTGTTATGGAATATAACACTCGTTCTCATAATATGGAATATGTTGGTCATATTTGAATACAATTTCTTGAACCAGTCTATCAATCGCAAGATACATGATTCTCTTTCAGAATAACAGGTGTGAAATGTATTCCTGTCATTTTGTATCTGTTATGAAATATAGCACTAACACTTGATCTTTTGAAATGGAATATGTTGGTCAGACTGAAATACAATTTCTTGAATGTATAAAAATCGCAAGATACATGATTCTCTTTCAGAAAAACAGATGCAAAATGTATTGCTGTCATTTCATATTTGTTACGAAATGTAACATTCGATCTTATGAAATGAAATATGTGGGTCATACTGAAATATAACTTCTTGAATATGTCTGATTCTCTTTTAGAATGACAGATGTGAAATATATTCCTGTTATTCCATATTCGTTATGAAATTTAAAATTAGATATTCAAAATGTAATACGTTGGTCATACTGAAATACATTTCGAATGTGTCTGATATTTTTCAGGAAAACAGACGAGAAATGTATTGCTGTTATTCTATATTTGTTATGAAATATAACACTCGATCTCATAATACGAAATATGTTGGTCATAATTGAATACAATTTCTTGAATGAGTCTATAAATCGCAAGATACATGATTCTCTTTCAGAATAACAGGTGTGAGATGTATTTTTGTCATTCTATATATGTTATGGAATATGTCACTGACACGTGATCTCATGAAATGGAATATGTCGGTCAGAATGAAATAAAATTTCTTGAATGTCTGAAAATCGCAAGATACATGATTCTCTTTCAGGAAAACAGATGCAAAATGTATTTCTGTCATTTCATGTTAGTTATGAAATGGTACACTCGATCTTATGAAAAGAAATATGTTGGTCATACTTGAATACAATTTCTTGAATGAGTCCATAAATCGCAAAATACATGATTCTTTTTCAGAATAACAGATGTGAAATATATTGCTGTCATTTTATATTTGTTATGAAATATAACACTCGATCTGATGAAATGAAATATGGGTGTCATACTGAAATACAATTCCTTGAATGTCTGGAAATGTGGGTCATACTGAAATACTATTTCTTGAATGTCTAAAAATCGCAAGATACATGATTCTCTTTCAGAAAAACAGATGCGAAATATATTGCTGTCATTTTATATTTGTTATGGAATATAACACCCGATTTTATGAAATGAAATGAGTTGGTGATTCTGAAATACAATTTCTTTAATGTATCTTAAACTCGCCAGATACATGATTCTCTTTCAGAAAGTCAGATGAGAAATGTATTGCTGTTATTCTATAATTGTATGAAATATAACACTCGATCTTATGAAATGGGATATGTTGGTCATATTTGAAAAACATTTTTGAACGAGCCTAAAAATGGCAAGATACGTGATACCCTCTCCGGAAAACAGATGTAAAATGTATTGCTGTCATTTCCCATTCTTTATGAAATATAACACTCGATCTTGTGAAATGGAATGTGTTGGTCATAACGAATTGCAATTTCTTGAATGTCTAGAAACTGTATTATACATGATTCTCTTTCAGAGAATCAGATGTGGAATTTATTGCTGTTATTTTATATTTGTTACGAAATATAACACTTGATTTTATGAAATGGAATATATTGGTCATACTGAAATACAATTTCTTGAATGTGTCCAAAAATCGCAAGATTCATGATTTCCTTTCACAAAAATAGATGTGAAATGTACTGTTATTATTTTATATTCGTTATGAAATATAACACTTGATCTCATAAAATGGAATATGTTGGTCATACTTGAATACAATTTCTTCAATGCCTTAAAAAATCGCAAGATACATGATTATTGGAAATATAACCGCTAAAATAGATACAGTTCATTTAATTCTCTCAACCTATTTGTATTAGAGTGACGTAGGTTTATGAAGAGTTGTTAAAAAGGCCTAAATGTACCCCCCGAGAATAATGGAATAACGTTAGGTCTTGTACACCCTTGTTAGTTCTTGTAGAGGATATCGTCGATGACCAGTGCCACAAATGGTCCGATGGAGACCAATCGAACCACGCCTTGCACACATGATATTATTTGTGATGCATTTGGTAGTTTATTGGAAATTGAATTGACCTTTTGGATGGTAATTTGTTCACATAATTGCTAATTCTGGTTCATTTCACTGATAAACTGTGAAATGAGTTCCTTGTGAGGTCCTAATTTTGGAATGATAATGGTATAAACAGAGTAGGTAAATGAAATACATAATTTTTCTATTTTTTCTATAATCATAATTCAAATGGGGTTTTCTTTTTACAATGATTACAAAACTGACGTTGTTGTCTTTTCCTCATGGCTTTCATGCAGGTCTCTTTTGGAGAGTTACAAATTTTACAGAATAAAATATTGGTTATGGATTCACTAGTTGTTAACTCGTGAATTTCCATCGTTATCTCAATTTCCTCACATTCTTCCAATAATGCATCTCCATATAAATCATCGAAACCCGCAAGGTTATATTTCAAAAGGCATTTCGCTGAAAAAAGAAAAAATTAATGAGAGACGTAAATATTTAATTTTCTCACAAGTATAACATTGATTATTCTTTATTTTTGCTCCTCCTCAATTTCATTTTTCTCATTCGCCAGTTTTTTATGGGGCCTTCCCAGCCTGCTTGAATTATTTCTTCATTTCCTTGTTCTTTTTTATTGGGTTTCTCACTATATACCTATCTAAGTCAGGGATATAGGTCTGAAAAATATCGTTACCCTAACATTTATTACTCATCTGTAAATTAAATAAAAAATAACCTCTGGTAGAAGTTCATTATATGTCAAAGTGAAGTGCAGTAGATTTGCGAAGAATAAAAACTCAAAGTTGTCTCCACAATTCATTATCACCCTCGGATGTTAGAACGGTAAAACCATCAACCAGAACATGTTTCGAACCTATAGAGGTTCATCATCAGCTGATTATTCGAAATTCTACAATAAAACTCAACATCAGTTGATGCAATGAAGTATAAAATACTTACATGGAGAAGAACATATTTTATTTCATAATGGAAAAAACAAATTGTCACAAGTTACCAATGAACAAATGGTCACAATATGTTAATAATGAAAAAATATTTCTTAAAGGTAGTAAAAAACGACGGAAGGTCACATCATATCTGTAAATAATCGAACTATGGAAGGCTTGGAGCCTCGCAAATGAAATAAATGATTACAAGTATAATAGTATCTAATCTATTCATCCCTAATACGCCTAACGTGTCCATCATGTCTGTTTTTGAATTACCTGCAAATTATCATTTATTCCGGGTCGAAGAACGAAATTTGATATTCTGTTAGAAAAATCAGACGTCTTTCAAAACTTTACTTTTTTTTTCAACAAAAACTTATATTTTCACATCAACCTTGATCACTACTAACAAATGTCAACTTGAAACGATATACAGGGTGTAATCAGATAACAATAATAAATCAATAACATTCTCCCCCTTGGTAATTGAATAACAAATTACTACTATTTTTTAACATCTAAAACGATGAGTCTTGGAACTGGTCGTCGAAAAATCGTGCCACTACTATTCTTCACATCGACGATCCTGATTTTACCATCTTTGGCAGGATAAACTTCCTTGATAATACCTCTCTCCCAAATATTTTTGGGTTCATTTGGATCTACCATTAAAATAACATCTCCTACAGTGACAGATTTTGAATCACCATGCCATTTTGATCTCCTGATCGAACTTGGCAAATACTCCTTTGTCCATCTGAACCAGAATAAATCAGATAATTTCTGTGCAGCACGCCAACTGGACATCAAATTCATATCCCTATCGCTGGTTTCGGTACAGGAGAGTGCAGCATACGACGGACCGATGAGAAAGTGATTAGGAGTCAATGCCTCTGCATCTTCAGAGTACAACGAAACATATGTTAAAGGCCTAGAATTTAAAATATTTTCGCATTCAATCAAAAAAGTTCTCAGAATATGTTCTGGATAGTACTTTGATTTTAAAATTTCTTTTGAAACCTTTTTTATACTTTGAATAAGTCGTTCCCAACATCCTTCCATGTGAGGTGCTAGAGGAGGATTGAAAACCCATTTAATTTTTTTCATTGCACAAAATCGTAGTATTTCATCCTGGTTCAACTTCTTCAGTTCTTGAGATATTTTCTTTTCAGCTCCTATAAAGTTTTTTTCATTATCACTATATAATTCCTCAGGAAATCCTCTCCGACATCCAAACTGACGGAGTACATTGACAAATGAATTCGTACTCAAATCATGTGCTATTTCAAGATGAATAGCTCGAGTGACCATACAGGTGAAAATAACACCATATCTTTTTTCTCGGCTCCTCTTGACTGATACTTCTAAAGGTTCGAAATAGTCAACGCCTGTTTCAATGAAGGCCTTGATTGTGGGTTCAATCCTGCAAGGGGGTAGTTGTCCCATCATTGGGATTCTCGGTAAAGCTCTTTGATTTTTACAATGTTGACAGCTGTTCCAAGCACTTCTTACCGCTTGCCTCATTCTTAATATCCAAAATCTCATTCGCAGAATATTCACTACCATTTCTTGACCATGATGGTGAACCATTTCATGATAATGTTGGATCAGAAGTTTAGTTATTCTGTGGTTAGGATCAAAAATTAAAGGACGTTTTGCAGAGTCGGTCAACTGAATTGACTGGTCCAGTCTTCCACTGAGCCGTATGAGTCCATCATTTTCAGAATAACTGCAAGAAAGAGTGTAAAGTCGACTTTTACTTCTGATGGGCATTTTATTTCTAAGAAATGTCATCTCTTCATTGAATGAATCCAACTGAATTTTTCTGAAAAGATGAATTTCAGCTTTGCAAATTTCCTCTGCAGTTAATTCGGACTTGAATTTACTGCGATTCTTAATAATTTCATAAAACCTAATGACATAGGCTGTAGCACATAACAATCTCTTCCATTTAGAAAACCTATTCAGGTCAGGCACTATGAGATTATCTTGAATGAAATGATAGAATACAAATTCGCAAGGTCTTTCTTCCAAATGATCAATATTTACTTCCCTTTCCATTTTTCCTTTCGGCCACTGATCTGGTGATACTATCAAGAAATCTGGTCCGGTAATCCATCTCCGGTTATTATCGCTAAACGTAATTTTTTCCAATCTCTCCGTAGCTTCATCAGCCACATTTTCTTTGGAATTGATGTATTTCCATTCTAAAGAATTCGTCAATTCCTGTATTTCTCGTAGTCTCTGGGCAACAAAAACTTTGAATCTTCTAGCTTCAGACCGTATCCAATACGAAACCGTTTTTGAGTCGCTCCAGTACCAAATAGCTGAAATTTCTATGTCTAGGGTTTTTTTCAAGAAATGTCCTAGGCGCGCTCCCATCAGTGCAGCTTGTAACTCTAACCTAGGAATGGAAAGAGGTTTTAAAGGTGCCACTCGTGTCTTAGCAGTGATAAAACTTGTCTGAACTTTCTCTCCTTGTTGAATTCTTAAGTAGGCTACAGCTGCGTAACATTTTTCAGAGGCATCGCAGAATATGTGGAGTTGAATTTCACTTCTTTGTCTATCCAAAGTGAAGTATTGTCTGTGAATTTCGAAATTGTGGATAGTTTTCAAATCTGCAATCCACAGTTGCCACTTTTCATTCATACAATCTGAAATTTCATCATCCCAGCCAATTTGACTCCTCCAGATGTCCTGTAGTAAAATCTTCCCTTGAATCAAAACATTTGCCAGAAATCCTAATGGATCAAAGATGGACATCAAAACTTTCAAGATTTCCCTTTTTGTTGGTCGTCTTAGGTGTTCCAAAATATCGCTGTCAATTTTCTGAAATTTTATTTGAAAGCTGAACGTGTCGTCATGAGGATTTCAAAAATCTCCTAAAATTCTTTCCATTACAAATTCTCCATTCTTTTCCATATTCTTTCCACCTGACGCTAAGAGTGGAACATCAATACTTTGGCTGATTTTTTCATGATTCGTGATCCAGTTACAAATGACAAAACCTCCTGCTTTGTGTACATGAATCACATCCCTAATAAGACTTATTGACCCTTCGAGTGTGTCTGCTGATCCCAAATGATCATCCATATAGTGTTGATGTATGATGGCGGTTGCTGCTTCTGGAAATTCTTCTCTGAAGTCTTCGGCATTTCTGTTTTTAGCCTCCTGGGCTAAGCAAGGTCCACAGGTCGATCCAAAAAATACGACAACAATTTCATATGTATCAGGTTCAATTCGTCGATCTTTACCTCGCCATAATATTCGTTGTGCAGAGCAATCTTAAATTCAGAACACTCTGTAAGATGATGCACATTTTTCTTACAGCAAATACAAGATTTTTTGCTCGTTGCTAAAGTAACTCCTTTTTTGACATATTTTGATTTTGACGTATTTTCCTGAATGTCATATTTTGGAATTTGAATTTGACTAGCCGCATTTGCCTTTTCATCAAGCCACTTTCCTAATCCTACTAGTTTGAATCGTGGTTTTACTAACTTAGAAAGGTGTTTTTCCCACGAAAGCTGATATGAGGTTGGTAATTTACTCATTATTTCATTCATTCCTCATTGAGCGACTCTATAGTAGCTACAAAATTTTTGATTTAATCACGAAACTCTATGAATAACTCAAGCTTTTCTTCTCTCACGGGTGGAAATTTCTTCATTTTCTCTAACAACATCATTATTACATGATCTGGCCGACCAAAACGATTTTTCAGTAAACAATAACTTTGTCAACATTTTGTAGCATTATCAAAAGGGATTTAACAATTTTTTTGGCATTTCTTTTTAGGCACTTCTGTAGTCTGAATTGATTTTCCTCGTTTGAAAATCCACAAATAGCGGTAGAATTATTATAATGATAAATAAAATTGGGCCATTCACTTGGATTTCCGTCAAAAATGGGAAGTTCTCGTGGTAGAGATTGCCTTGTTAATATTTTTGTCATCTGAGGAAGAGTCATTTGATACATATTGTTATGAAAGAGAGGGGTAGAATACTTTTCCGGACTATTTTTAGAATGAGAATCTCTTTCCAATTCATCATCTATTACCATGAATATCGAATGCTTGTCCTCACCGTCATGCCCGTTTGTCCATGGAGTTTTACCGTCGATCCAATCTTCCACGTTAGGCTTTTGGGACTGATGAATTGACATTGACTCACTTTCATCACTATTCTTTCCAATTTCCGCTATTTTCAGGGCTAGTTCTAGATCTATAAGCTCTTTTTCTAATGTTTTCTTCTTCATTGCCGTTTCGATTTCCAATTTCTTCAGTTTCGAAGCTTGACTACTCCTACTGCTTCCTTTCAGTTTGGAAGGAGATTTTCTGATTGCTCCTTGACCTTCAACTGCTGTCACGACTACTTCAGATTTAGCCTCTAGCTTCTCTTTCATTTCTTTCAATCTTTGACTGTACCTCAGGTTTTGAACAGATTTGCTTGCATTCATGCTATCCATGGTGTTGTTTCTTTGCATATCTCGAAGGACCATATGTTTTTGAATTACCTGCAAATTATTATTCAATCCGGCTCGAAGGACCATATGTTTTTGAATTACCTGCAAATTATTATTTATTCCGGGTCGAAGAACGGAATTTTATATGCTTTCAGACGTCTTTCAAAAACTTTACTTTTTTTTTTCAACAAAAACTTATATTTTCACATCAACCTTGATCACAATGTCTCTTACAAAACGTACTCGTTCTTCGTCGCTCGATCCTCACGTTAATGACATGGGGAACGAATATTATACGGTGTAATACTCATCTCATTAACTAACGTTTACATTGAACACAGTTGAATAATGAACGACCATTGAGATCTGGTGTTTGTTTTCTCGTATCAGAACTGCTACTTATTCTATTCTCCTGAATATTCATCCTGAAAATCCATCATCATCCTTGTGTTGAAACATGAGTTGTAGGTTAATTAAATGTGAAAATAAATACATGTGGATGAAATTTTGTAACCCCAAGGTAATGTGTCTGTTGATATATAATTTATAAATTCGTTTATCATCAGAAGGAGTTAGTGCAACTTAAGTGCAATCGTAATAATTTTGAAAATTTATTTTTTGAAGAGAGGCTTTCGTTATACTTTTACCATCTTTTTTTGTTATACATTTTTTTCTATCATCCTCTTCATGCCTTTTTTATGGCATACATTTTTGACCTTAGACATATGAACTCTTTCATAATTCTTTCGTTTTTTTCATCTTTCATCAAACCTAAAATATTTTTATTTGCTCATGGAATTTTTTATCTACAAGTTAAGAGTTGGTTTTCGAAAAATAAGTTTTTAAAAAGTTTATTTTATTCAAAAACACGTGTTACAATAAGGATGTATCAAGTCAGACTGAATATAAAAATGAAAATTCTCATAGGAATAAAAATGCAAGTTCATCTTCGTCAGCGGTGTCGAGTATCGCTGACCCATCATGAACCTTGTCGATTCTCCGTGGATTCAGATTGTAACTTCTCCATCCCCTGAAGAAGTTTTATGAGGGTGGAATAAAACTTGAGTCCTGGTAGCTGGTACTGGTGGTGTTTCAGAGATCCTCTGGCATCGTAGGGTGTGACGGAATTTGAATACCAAAATTCCAATTACCGC